>LPNX011206281.1:289122-338219 GCA_001517045.1 Pseudotsuga menziesii | reverse complement strand
AGATAAATTCAGGCTGGGAGTTTTTGCTGTGCAGTAAAATGCACAAGAATTATTTGAAGGATCCTTGCTTCAGTGGCCTTTCTCTTCCTCCTGCTCTTCAGCCATACACACATTCCACTCAGACTGAACTGGTATCAACTGCAGTGCCAACTGAAGATCCATCCTACCATAAACAAATTTTGATGGAGATGCTAGACATCTTACATGCTATCTATGAAGACTACAAGCTAGATATTCTTCACAGCCAGTATGTGTTCTATCCTTGTACAAGATTGTGAATACTGTCTTGAATAGCTATAAGGATATTGTCAAGTTGGAAAAGGATAGTTGCAAAAGAGGATTTTAGGGTGGAAAACATGGTTTTTTAGGGGTGTTTCCTGGGGCTTCTATCTAAAATCTAGAAAGTTAAGGGTATTTTATCAGCCAGAGGTGTCTTAGTGATTATTTGAGCAGACATATATGCTTGATTGAAAAGAGATTTATGAGTCTGAAAACATTATTGTGTCAAACGTAATAGGAAAAGATCAAAGTTTCACAATTCCAGATTGATTATTCCTAGATTGTAAAATGTGTTATTCTGACCAGAGATTTGGCTCCAGGTGTCTTTGCTCCAGGTGTCTTTGGATACATGTTGTCCCAAATCTATTTCAAAGCCCAGAAGTTGATGCCTTCTTATTTTTTTGTTGTTGTTTAGATTTGATAGGCACTAGTAGATTCCTGTTTGCCCCTCGAATCTATAATGGATATGTTAACGAGGGATTTGATTCTTGTTAAGCCCCCAAATCGGATGCTCACACTTTTCTGTTTTTAAAATTTTGGGTTAAGTTGGGTGTTATGTAAGTTGTTTGGTTAATTCTTGTGCAAGGAGAAAATCTTGGTACTGAGGTCGAAGCCCTTTGTGACCTTGATGGGAGATGAGGCTTGTCAACCTATTATCACAGGAAATGACACAACAGCGGCTATAGGAATGGATGGCCTGCCAATGAAAACATTCCACAGTGCAACTGTGGCAGTTAAATCTGATTATTTCACAGCTTATAACATCAGATTTGAGGTTTATTTCAGACAAATGACTTTGTTATTTAGGTCCCCATATCTGGGCTAGTGTTTTTCTAACTGTAATTGAAATCACAATTTTCGATTTGTATGCAGAACACAGCTCCTTATCCAGAAACTGGAAGCAATGGTGGTAGCGGTAAGACTATCTGTGCTGAGTTTGCTTTACTACGATTGCATCAAAAAGGCACAAACAATGTATTTCGATGTGTCTATATTGCTCCTATAGAAGCTCTTGCCAAAGAGCGATATCGGGATTGGGAGCATAAATTTGGCAAAGGATTGGAACTGAAAGTAGTTGAGCTGACAGGTGAATCTGCAATTGATTTGAAGCTCCTTGAAAAGGGCCATATAATAATAAGCACACCAGAGAAATGGGATGCTTTGTCTCGGAGATGGAAACAGCGCAAACTGGTTCAATGAACTTCATTTAATTGGAAGAGAGGGTGATAATCGAAACCTAAGCAATTTGGAAATTCTGAAATTGCATTGCCCTTTGTTGAAAATGCTGCCCAGGCTGGATTACTTCATGACAAAAATGAATTTTTTTTTTTTTAAAAACCTCCACTGCCGTCGCTTAAGCGACGGTTCTTCCTGTCGCTTAAGCGACGCTTAAAGCTGATTTTCGTCGCTTTACCGACAAGTTTTAATGTCGTTTAAGCGACGCTTGTTCTTGAGATCTGTCGCTTATCCAATGCTTTTTTTGAGATCTGTCGCTTAATCGATGGAGATCGCTGTCGCTTATCCGACACGTGCTCTTGATATCTGTCGCTTTACCGACGACATGAAGGCTATTTTTTCAAATTTTTTTTAATACCGTCGAAGATATTCTGTCGCTTAACCGACGCTTTAGATTTAACCGATGGTTACATGGGTGTCGCTTAACCGATGATTATTTAGGTGTCAGATAAGCGATGACAAGTTTCCGACGCTTAAAAAAAAATCAAAGTGTCGTACATGCGACAGGCAAGTGTCGAAAATCCGACAATTCTGCCGTCGGATTTTTGGTCGAAATGTAGTAGTGCTTGGAAATTCTTGTGCAGGATGGTTCTTGAGTGGAGAGAATGAGAACATGAAGATGTTGATCGGGATATGCAAGGTGACTTAATGGCTCAACAAGCTTTGAGGGATTGTGGTTTGTACAAGTTTTGGTGCCTTGGCAGCTTGAGGGAAAAACCAAGGCTACTCTAAATGTTAGTAGACTATTGGGATCCTGACTCAAAGGAATTTCAATTGGACGGGATGCCCCTCAGCCTTGAGGCTGAGGATATATATTTCATCATAGGATTATCCCAAAGAGGGGAAGTGGTAAACCTAAGAGATTGTGGTATAGGAGGTGGATTGACCATAAAGGAGTACATTGTTGTGTATTACCTCTTGGATATGGAAAAGGTTGGAAGTCAAATATTGACAAACTTGATCCAAAACCCAGGGCTAAAGGCCATAATACTAGCACTTGGTAGGATAGCGTGGTTGAAATCCCTCCACCAAGCTTCAAGGCCTTTGATTTTCTATCTGGTGGAGTGTCTGTGGCCTACGATACATGACTGGAGTACCTCACTGCTGAGCAACATGAAGCAACAACTTATAGACTGCAATATGGAAAGGATAAGGAACTTCGGTTACAGGAGCATCTTGAGTACTTTCATTTTTTAGCGTGTGTCGGGGCTAAGCCTAAGAGTTTAGATTTCCCCACATGGTGCATGGGATCCAGATCAGCTACCCTAGGAAAATTTCATGTGGAGACTAGGATGGGGCCGAGTGGCCAACCCCTACCTAGGATACTTCTTCCTCTGGTGGCGTAAGAATATCATCACCATAGATGAATACCCCTACGCAGGGATAGACTTCCGTGGAGACCCAAACATGCCCATTCCACCAGGCTCTACATATGGGTATATAGGTAACGAATCCCGACTCAAAGTTTGTTTTTTGAATTATTAATTTTCTTTATGTTTTTTTATATATGGAATAAAAAAGACATGTTTCTGGTGGGATGAAATAGTGATATTCTTCCATGTACATGCATATGTGGGACCACAAAGGCCAGATGGATTCCCTCATCATCGACAGAGTGGAAGAGGAGACGAGATCATGGGTGTGGATGCAGAGCGTATGCTCCAAAGCATTCACATGAACTTTGTTCGATTGACACATAGAGTTCCCATTACACAAGTCGAGGATTTTCCTGAGGCCATGCAACACCAAGTGGTTGGATTACCATGGGCATGGGTTCATTTGTTTCATCAGCTAGCTAGAGTTGTAGTGTTCTACCATGATCAACACCCTCCTCCCCCACAGGCTTTGAGACATGGGGTGTGCTTTTTGTTGTATGACCGTGTAGTATATTTTGGTGGCTCGAAAGCCCATTTTTTGTATATGACACTTATGTATTATGACACCACATTTTGGATATATATTTTAAAAAAAAATACCTATGATGATCGGTTATTATTTTAGTTACATGTGTAATTTTTTTGGTGACTGCTTTATTGTCAGTGAAACAAATGCCAATCTAATACATAGTTAGCATATGAATCAGGAACTTGATTAAAATTTCTTGTAATATGGATGTATGTTATTTTCTCAAATTGTCGTTCTAGCAACCTGACACGCAAGAACCTTCATAACAAAGTTGGATCCCTAACATGATACAAGCCATTAAGCTGTGAGACCACTAACTGTGAATCAAGACGTACCTCAAGAGAGTGAATACCATGTGAAATGGCATCAAGCAATAACTCAATAATGACACTATACTTTGCAACATTACTCGATGAAGGCCATAGAAAAACACCTCCTGAAGGCAACACTTGACCCGTAGGAGTATAAATCACCCAAGCAGCCAAAGCTGATTTTTGAGTGTGGTGGCTAGCACCATCAGGGAATCTTACATAAACCGAAGACTTTATTGACATCTTCCATAACAAACGGAAGCTAGTCAACAAAATCGATCACCACAAGTAGACAAAAAATAATCTATGAAAATGTACAATAATATAAAACAAATCAGCCTCGGCTGAGAATCATGCATAGTAATTTTTAAGATAGATCTGATTTCTAGGCTTCGTCAAGGCTATCCCTTCATAATCGAATAACTCATAGGAACCTTTCTCTAATACCTGCTTGACCATGTAAGGACCATGCCACATAGGGTTAAAATTTCCTACCCCCAAAGGGTTCCTTATCTTGGTCCCATAAAAGAACTAAGTCACCTTCACTAAACCTCCTATGATAGACAGACTCATCATACTGGACCTTAACACGACGCCTGTTAATCTCAAGAGCCACTAAAGCATCTCAACGCTGCTCTAAGTGGAACAAATGCTCTTCCAATGTGGAAGTATCTCGTAAAAGCTCCATGGCTAGCCTCAAAGAAGGGATTTCACACTCAACTGGTAAGATCGACTCCACCCCATGCATAAGCTTATAGGGAGAAAAACCGGTGGCAGTATTAACTGCGGTTCAATAAGCCCACAAAGCAGGATATAACATGATATGCCAATTGGTATTTCTTTATGTGATGGTTTGTTGGAGAATGGAATTAAGTGACTTGTTCACTGCTTCAATATATCCATTCGCTTGAGGATAGTAAGAAGAGGAATTCTCTTTCTTATTCCCCTAACTTTGAATACAACTCTTCCATCATCTTATTTTGAAAGTGTCTTCCATGGTCAGTGATAAGCTCCCTCGGGATACCGAATTAGGTGATAATCTGGTTGAATACAAAATGCACGGTTGTATCACTGTCGGATTTAATAGTGGGAATAGCCTCTTCCCATTTCGTGAAATAGTCAATAGCCATAATAATGTGATGGTGCCCCCTAGCCAAAGCTGGGTTGCAATCCATAAAATCGACCCCCCACTTGGTGAAGGGATCGATGGTGATAATCGGATGCAAAGGGGCAGGATGTGAGCGCATGTTCTATGCAAAAACCTGGAAAGAGTGGCACCGCGTGATCGCATTAACACAATATTTAAATATTGAAGGCCAAAAATATCCCACTCTCAAAATATTTTTAGTTATAGAAAGCCCAGTTAAATCACCACCACACGCCCCTCCGTGAAAATCATTTAGAACAACCTCGGACTCTTTGTGAGTTAAGAAACTACGCAAAATGGGATCAACCCCACTACGGTGTTGGCACAAACCCAACCAACAAAACCCAATCAATAGGGGTTCCCACTCTGTCGACACTCAACTCACCATGATCTCCTTGAGCACTGGCCTAGATAGGTTTTACCCTGTCCAGCAACACCTGCGAAGAGGATGAAGTCTCACTTGAGATGTTCAAGGGAGGTTTGATGGAACAAAGTTTACATAGAATAGAAGAGAAATATGGGAATCGAAAGTTCATCAACTTATCTATCATATCTGACCAGTTACTTAATCATCAATAGAACCATTTGTCATTGCTCTCATCATTCACTCATAACAAAAATAACCATTCTGTTGCGCAAAAAGATCTAGAAAGATAACATTATTCATAAGCGATAAACATCGCATCATAGATCCATGTCGCACACATTCACCATTAGATTCACATAAACAGAAAGGAAAAAAGAGACAAAAATATTACATTAGTTCAGATCAACCTTTGTCTTCCCATATTAATTTTGCGCAATTAACCATAGATTCAAAACAGACAACAATTCAATTGAGTTTCAAGCTCTCAATTCTCATTCTATGATTCTTCCTTGATGATTTTGACATTTACAATTCTTCTTCTATTTATAGGCTTATGCCTTTACATTCATGGTCCACTTGCATGATTTTCCAACTAATTATTAACTGATTCTATCGACTAATGACCAATATCCACAAAATATGGTCCAAAAGTACAAAAAAGTGACACAAAATATTCAAAATAGTCTATCTCCCACCTTGTGCTCCATATTTCACTTGCGCGGTGTCTTCTGAGCTTGCGTGTCACTCATGGTGCCCCACAACTAACTTGTCCCAAAATCCCTACCAACAATCCCCCAACACAATCTTGTGGCTCTCCCTCGAGCCACGCCTAGACGAACATGGTAAACTGAATGATCTTGGCTTTGAAATATGAAAATTGCTGAGTGATCGCTTTAAACTACTCCTTGACTCATTCCTTAATATCCTGTATCTCCGTTAGATCATGGTTTACAATGTTCTAAACAATATTCGTAGCAATGCTTGTCTTGCCTTCTTTTGCAGCTCAGAGTGCAGAAACTGCTTTCACGGATAGTTGTGCGCCAATCTCCTGAAACTCATCTAACTGTGCACTGCATTGCTACTACCTTTCCCTTGCGCTGGTGACTCTTTGCTGCAGCTCCTTTAGCTTTGACGTGTTGGTGATCTACATAATAAATGGCATTGCTTTGAGAGATGTCTTTAGGGTCACCAATTTCTGGTCTACTTCTTGCAACTGTACAGTTAGTTGCTTGAGTTGTTCGTCATGTACTATGCTGCCCAAACTTGTGTAGTGGCATGTGACTTTCTTGGCGTCCTTCTCTAACTCATCGAGTTGTGTGGACAGATCTTCTATCTTATCCTTTCATGTAGCTATCTGTTCTAGTGGTGTATAGGGGTGTATCAAAGAATCCAAAAGACTAATTTCATTCTTTAGCTACTCAATAATAGCTCCAAGTTTCTTTGCTTGGGCTACCGCATCCATCTCTACAGCTCTCTCCAAGACATGCCGACAGGAATCGGCTACTGCTGCTTCCAACTCCTCATGTGCTTTCTTCAAGAACTCTATCTGCTGGGAGTTATCCTTGGTGAATTCCTCCTTGGCCTGGCATAATTCTTCAACCTTTTTTTGTGTAGAATCTTCTTTCTCCTATGACCGTAAGTACTGGTCACTGATATTCTTCTATTGATCATCCAATTCCTAGTTGGCCATGTGCTGCATGGGTACCATTATCTGAGTGGAAAATATTTTGATATCCAAGGCAACCGTATATAGCTTCTATAGGGAGGTATTCAAGTCCTCCCATCCACTGTCAATCATAGTCGGGGGAATTTGAACATTCTTGGCCTGCAGCTCGGTGCTAATTGACATGTAGTCCTGTGCAGCAATGTTCTCTGGTACTATTTTCAAAACAATATTATAAATAGAATCCAAGTAAGTTCTTACCTCGTTGAATCCTTCCTGGGTTGATTTATTCATTTATTTTGTGGTGACATTAGTCACATCATTGACAACCTTGACAATTTTGTGTAGTTGTGCTTCCATTGCTGATACAGTGTTGTTGTTCACAGCCTGATCCATGTGCTCCTTGGATCTGAGTTTTTTAAGTATGCACTACGTTTTTGGGTCAGCAGGTGTATCTATTGATGAGTCATCGTTTAATTAATGGTTGTCTTTCCATACTAGATCCTCAAGTGCATCCACTTGTTTTTCTGTTGAAGCTTTTGCTATACTGATCGGTTCGTGCCACTTCGCAGGCCAACTATTAATCTCAGCCTCCAACTTTGTATCAGAAACTTTGTACCTCAGTGGTACCCATTTCTTGGTAGGGTATCCCCATCCATGAACATAAACAGTGTGGGGTCCAATTGCAAAATGCACAATTCTTCGATACTTTGTCGTGACTTCCTCTGTTAGTTGGGGAAATTTTTCCGTTGTTGCATGCAGTGCCTCCCAGCAAATCCAGAATTGGATTGAGCAATCTACTCCTCTCTCTACATCCTTAACCCACCATAATTTCTTATATCTGGCACCTTTACATATTTCTACCGCTTTGACATCCATCCCTTGGTAATCCTCTGGTTCCATCCACACTACTAGCACAGTCAAGATGAGGATCCAACTATATGTAAATGACCTTGCACCTGCTTGTGTGGCCTTTGCATCCTCCACTAGTTTGTTCAGCATAAAAAGAGACCAATTCATGCGTGTGCCTTGCACACATAACTCAGCACATGCGACCACCCCGGAATTGCACGGAACGGAGTGGTTCTTCCTTATGAATTTACTAACCAGGATCCTGGCACCAATACGGACTGTGCGATAATTTATGCTATCAATGCAGTAAGCTCTCCCATCACACTCTAGAGAATATCACTTCTTTAGAGTCATTTCCAACTTTATTTTGTTTCTTTTCCTCGGATATATTGTGAGGGGTCTGGCCCATCTTTAGGTAGCTTCGTTATTTCTGAAATAAAATCCACTGTGACTACTACCAGCTCATCTAGCCATAAATACCCACCATGAAAACATGCATTCGCCTTAGTTGGCTTCCCAAAGTGTAACATATTGATCAATCCGAGTAATCCATCTTTGTCCAATACTCTTGCCCAATCTTGTAGAATACACTCAATCTGGGTGCCTTCTACTGGTACCATTGGTAGGTACGGTTCCTTTATGACATCCTTAAAGGAAAGCAGGTTGTGGTATCCATACCTTAGCTACATCAGTGCAGGTACAATATCAAAAGTGCATACCATCTCTTGTGGTATTATTGACATCCTGATATGGTATATCTGGTTCTTCATGGGATTCATGTCCCGCGCCTTAGGCCGACTAGGAGGGATGTATCTAGGGATTTCCTTAATAGAAATCCATGCTCTAGTAGAAGAATCCATAACTTCAGGGATTGATGGTCTTGTCTGTGGTGTACCCTCTCTGTGTGCCCATGTGGTCGTTCTGGTCCATCACTTCTATGATACTGGAGAGATGGGATTCTACGCCTTCCTCTTTGTTGACGAGCTAGCCTGCGTATTTGTGACTTATTCTTCAATATAAACTGATTTGAGCGGTGAATATCACTCACTCAAGATCTCAATGATGTCTATTTTTCTATGCATACCAGACCAATTCTCCTCCATGCATTTTTCAGTCTTGGAAACTTCCTAACTCTACTTAGCTTTTCTCAACAACCCTCTTGAAAATTTGGTAACTTCTGCAACTCAATGTAATTCAATGCTACACAATGGTGTCTTTCGACCATAGAAGGATTCCTCTTATATTTCCAAATCACCTCATATTTCATCATTATGAAATCAATTCAAACATCATGACTAAATCATGAATATACTACCCGAATCTGTAGACGATTCTGCCTACACACCGGTTGGATCCGCTATCATTACGCATCACTTCTAAAAGTGTCGTAGTTCAACTACTTTAACTATCGTCATTGATTATTGATGAGACGTCTGCTTACAGCCTTGTGGTTTTTGCAGCATGACCTTCTACTTGTGCTACTACCTATTATTCTTGCGCAACCACCTCTTGGTGCACCTTCATTTCTCCCATGATCCTTTTTTTTCACGCAGTGCCTCAAGCACCATGCCATTTCAGCCTTGTCCTATAAGGCTTCATTTGACTTCCATTCACAAGCTTTGGTAGCATTGCTCCATCTAACTACTGTAGTTGCACTGCACCTCCATAAGTAATAGAATTAACAAGATATGGACCTAACCAATGCATCTGTAACTTACCTCAATGCATCAATAATTTACTTCCATACAATAGTACCAAATCTCTTTGCTGAAACCATTTGTTCTTTATGTGGCGATCATGTCAAGCCTTCTAGTGATCCTTCTCAATGCATTAATGGAAACCTACTATAAAGCGGTCCTTTTCAAGCCATAGAAACTGATCTCCGCGCTCCTCTATCGCTGACTTATCATCCATTCCCCTCACTTTTGCAATGTGTATACTGGGAACAATGTAGTCCATTGGCATGACTACCTCTTTCCCATATACCAATTTGAATGGTGTTTGCTCTATCAATCTCTTGCAAGTGGTGCGATATTCCCATAGTATTGCGGGAATCTTCAAGTCCTAGTCATCACAGTTAGCATTGCATACCTTTCTAAGCGCATGCTCCAATATCTTATTGAAATATTATAGTGTTCCATTTTCATAAGGATGATATGGTGTACTTTTCCTATGTTGTATTTGCAGTTCTTCTATCAGCGCACTTACTGTGCATTTGATGAAGTGACTTCCTTGGTCGCTCATCAATATCCTTGGGCATCCAAACCGTGTCACAATGTTATCAAACGTAAATCTTGCTGCTATCGTAGTGGTGAAATCCACGATAGGTGCAGCCTCCGCCCACCTCGTCAAGTAGTTTGTTGCTGTGATTATGTACCATGCACCCGTTCTCTTCCTAGGTGGGTTGATTGGACCCACAAAATCCACATCCCATTTATCAAAAGGTTGTAAGGTTACTTGCGGTACTAGTGGAATCTCATCCCACCACGATGGTTTTCGACATCGCAGCTCCGCTCATAATTTGTCACATCATTATGTAATGTGGGCCACTAGAGCCCTGTGCGAAGCACAAATTCTCGCGGTATCTCGTCCTTCGTAGTGTCCACCAGTAACTCCTGCATGGGCTTCCTCTAAAATATCTCCTTATTCATGGGGCAGGAGAAATTTCCCCAAAATCTCATCTGAGCCAAGTTTGTATAATTGTCTAGTAATCAACTGGAAATCAAAAGCTTTAACCACCAAGTGCTTCTTTTGACTTGTTGAAAATTCCTCTGGTGCGATTCCTGTCGCCAAAAATTTTATTATTTGAGCGTAGTAGTCGTCTAACATGTCGAATATAAATAACTGTGTATCGAGCAATCCTTCTTCAATATTTTTTGGTTCTTCTCCTGTCTCAATCCAAGACAAATGATCGGGGCCAACATTCAAGCGACCTGACTTCACAATGATCTAAAAATCAAACTCTTGAAAGAGAAGTAGCCAACGACATATCTTCCCCCCCAACACAAGATTATTAACTAGGTATTTCAAAGCAGAATGGTCAGTAAGCATCTTAAAATGACCACTTAAGAGGTAATTCCTGAATTTTTGAAGTGCATATACCATTACCAGACCTTCTCTCTTTGTGGTTGTATATCTTTTATTAGAAAATGGCAACTTTCGACTAGTGAAAGTGATCAATTGATCAAGATCTCCTTCACCTGGCTGTGTGAGCACCACACCTAGTGTGACGAAAGATGCATCAAGGTGAACATGGAACTCCTTGTTCCAATATGGGAACATGAGTATTGGCGTCGAATCCATCTTGGCCATTAGTGTGTCAAAGCTTCTTTGACATTCTAGACTCCATACAATTGCAACATATTTCTTCAATAGTTTCTCCATATGAGCATTAATCGTAGCATATCCTCTGATGAATTTGCAATAATACCCAGTGTGCCCCAGTGTCGCCCTAAGCATATTCACATTTATTGGTGGTTGCAAGCTCAAAATGAGCACTATCTTCACAGGGTCAACCAACAATCCTTGCTTGCAAATAATGTGACCCAACAACATTCCAAAAGGTGCACAAAAAATGCACTTCTTGGAGTTCAGTGCGATCTGATGTTGTCGACATCTTTTGAGCATCAGTCACAAGTTTGTCAAATGATCCTTAATTAGAACATACACTGTCCAATCATCCATGTAAACTTGAAGGAAATTCTTAATGAAATATTTGAATGCAACAACAACAACCTGGGAAAATATTTTAGGCACATTCTTCAACCCAAAAGGCATCACTGTGTATTGGAAGCATCCCCATTCAGTGAAAAATGTCATCTTGTGTCGATCTTCTTTTGTAATTATTATCTGGTGATAACCAAAAAATCCATCTATAAAAGAGTACATCTCCTAACCGCCTACTCCTTCGAGTACTTCATCTATGAATGGTGTCGAAAATGGGTCATCCATACAGGAATCATTCAGTTTTCTTAGGTCGACACACATTCAAACTTCACCGGTTTTCTTGTCTTGTACCACCATAAGACTGATCCATTCTAATTCTTCCACTAGCTCAATGATGCCATCATCCAACATCCGGTCAAGCTCAGAATTGACTCTTTCTTTGTATCATGGATTTAGGCGATACAACCTCTATATTACTGGTTTCACATCGGGATTTAATGGAATTTTCATTTCTCCCAGATCACCCAGTATTCCTTTCATTTCCTAGAATTTGGATGGAAACAGATCTTGGAATTCATGCAGTAGATCCATGATATTTTCCATCGTCTCTTCATCCCAGTAGTCCCCAACATTTGCAAATTTTGGGTTCTCTTCCGTCCCAATGTTAACTTTTCTAATCTTCATTGGCTGATTCATGGGATCAATCAGTATATCTGGTGCTGCGACATCCCTACTCCCTTCTGTCTCCAGAATATTTATATTCCATAGCTCATCACCATCCTTAGGCTTTCTCTACACATTGCAACATTCCATCATCGATTGCATGTGACCATGCGCATGTGGATCCCTTGGATATGCAACTGGTACTACCTTTAATACCACATCCCGGATGATCTGAAACGCATTGTGGACATCAGGATTGACATCCACGAAGCTAAAGGTATGAATAAATAAAAATATCAGCTCCTCCCAAGTGGTTATTTCTCTGCGCAAATCCGCCGATACATACCATGATCTTTGCATTTCATCCAATGTGTGGACAAAGGAGTGGACCCATTCATCCTTTGGTCGCGATGCCCAAAATATTTGGCATTCCATCAAATGGTCGCTAGGGTCATTCTGCCCATTGTACCTCTTAGTATGATATATTTCTACATCACCGAAGCACATTGTCATCAACCATCAACACTACGCCCATCCAGTAATTATATTTTTATGAGTCACCCACCAGCGTGCTGGAGTATCCTTCAGTGCTTCCTCTAGTGCCAACAATCGCTGTGGTTCTAATACCTTCTCTTCAAAATTCATTAATAATGCGAACAACTCAGGAAGTCCCTCTTAGGTTGGTAATTCTACAATCTCAGTTGCAACATGGCACAATGATTGCGTGATCAGACCACACTTCCTGAATGACACCACGTGCATACGGTTTTTCCAGTGTTGTAACACATCATCAGAATTGAAAGACGCTGAACTAGCGCTATGCCAACTGAGTTCTCCATCAGCAGTTGGGTGGATTTAATCTTTGGAAATGTTGTAAGAATGATCCCATCCCATGAAAACTTCATCTTTCACTAGTTCAATATATCTCCTTCCTTCATTTGGATCCATGGGAGCGATGACTATAATGTCTTGATTCTCAAATGTCATCATCTGCTTCTTGAAGTTAATCACTGCCATACTATAGTTGGCCCATCTAATCCCCAGTAGTGTGGGATAGGAGCCTTCACCATCCATAACTTCAATCACATAAAAATCAGCATGGGCCTTCATACCTTCAACATCTATGACCAATTTTGACACACGTTTGATCGGTTGTACTTCGTCCTGATTAGCCAAGTGCAGCTGTACTGGGGACCAACCCAACGTCAGCCTTCCCATATTCTACCGTGTCTGATTTGTTAGGATATTTACATATGATCCCAGATCTAGAATGATCGAATCTACTTCATAGTCCTCGATCTGAATGTTCATGCACATCTCTTCTCCAGTCTTTTTCTTTTGTAAAGAGGTCACCACGGAGTTCTTCTCATCTCCTTACCCAGGAGGTGCAACAAATTTTCAATCTCAGCCAGAGCATCGGGATCTATTGCCATTGAAAAAAAATTCTCAAAGAAGTGATGCAAGGTACCATGCTGCCGCAATGGTCCTACCTCCAATGAATAATCAAATGCAGAGGGCATTTCATAGACATGTGACTTACCAAGATTTCTTTTGATCACATCCCTAGCTTCAAAGAATGTCTCCTTTTCAATTGCAATATCAAATGACACCTTCTTATTCCCAGCCAATCGAACCTATGGGCATGGCCCATCCTCTTCGGTCGTCACACCTCCGCGGGTCATGATGGCAACGTCAACATCCTCTGTTTTGGGCTCTGCTAAGATCATCACAACTATTGTCCCTTGATTCTAGTTCATTGATGGATTCTGATTTAGTGGTAGATTCTGGTTCAATGGTAGGGGGGGTCATGGGTTGATTCATAGTCTAATTCTAAAGTGGAACTTGATTTTGAGCCTGGTTCCTATAACTTATTGTGTTTTTATAGTTGATTTTAATTCTACAACTGATTTTGATTCTGCAGCTGAGGAACATTCCTAGCCTGCCATCTTGTGATTAGTTGTGGGAAGTTCTTGACAGTATGATCAATTGTGGTGCAGTATGTACATGAACACTACAATTGTAGGAAATATATCTAGTAATGTCCAAATACCCCACAATTGTAACACTGGAAAGGTCTGCGACCTTGTCCTCCTCTTCCAAAGCCTCCTCCTATTCCTCGAAATCCTCCTTGCTGCTAGTACTGTGGCTGAGCCAATTGCTGTGGCGGTGGATTCGGCTGCTGCTGAATGTATTGTTCTGCCTAAACATATTGTGGTTGCGGCGGAGCCATCTGCATCTGACTATACTGTGGCTGTGGTGCAAACTATGGCTATGGCGCAAAGTGCGGTTGCGGCTGCGATGATATAAATTGCATATGTAGTGGTGGTGTATACTGCTGTTGAGCTCGAGAGTTTACCACTTGAGGCTGTGGCTGTGATTTTTGTATTGCATGATGATATTCACCCTTCACAAAGTATGAGTCGAATTCCATTTCTTGAAGTAGGTCATATGCATAACAGTCATTATCCTCATGCCCAATGTATAGACAAAATGAACAATATAGGTTTTTCAGCTTCATCACCATCTTCTGCATGTAGCTACATTCTTCATGTCGATGCCCATAGACTTGGCATATGCAGCACCATGGTACTCTACCGCAACTCAATGGATTTGGTGCCCCAGATTGCATATAATTTTAGAATTCAGGGCAAGTATCTTTACTGTGTCCATTCTGTGCGACAACAAGTGCCCCAAATATCTTCGCGATTCTCTTTCCCTTTATTAATGTATTGCAACTAAAGCGTCAAGTTCACCAGCTGCGCCTGAATTTGTTTCATACCAGCTCCATTCTCCCCAATAGGTGAAGCTTCTAACTTCATTGCAATATCTAGAGCCTCGCTCTATGTCGTGATCTTCTGTTGCATCAGTGGTTGCTAGATATGAGGTACCAATCCTATGATAAACCATTTTTTTTGTTGAATGTTGTTCATATCTAATATGAATCTCACCATCAGTGTCTTAAATCTTTGATTGAACTCCTAAACGGTCTCATTAGGAAATTTCTTAATCTCTTTTGGCTCAGTAATATACTGTGCTTCGAATTTTGGTTTTCAAAATTCTTCAATCAGTCCTCTCCTGAATTCATCCTATGTTTTTGCAGGGGTAATCGAAGGAACTTGTATAAATTTCATGTACCAATCTAGCGCATGACCTCAAAGAGTAGTATTCTATTGGGCTTTCTTAGCATCGTCATTTGTGGCCTGTATTATAGTCCATGCTGCCTCACATAGAAACCAATACTTCTTGGGATCATCGGTCCTGTTTCCATGGAAAAAGGGTAACTTTGTATCACCACTCGCCACCCTAGGCCTCCTTCCTAGACATGTTGATCTACTACTAGAATGTTGCTGGCATGTTGGGAAAGTCGACGTGGAGCTTCTTTTTCTTCCTGAATATGGAGCAATGTGTGGAGGCATGGGTACATTGCTACTGGGGTTTGATCTCACTGCTATTCTGGGCGTAGCCTAGGTTTGGTCATCCTCTTCGTCACTGTCGGGTGGCTTCTTCTCATGTGCTCTTCCTTTGCATTCTTGTGTTCCAATCACAACAAGACCTTCCCCTGTCCCCTACCTCTTCTCTTGTCAAAACCTTGATCCTCCCCTTGTAAGACTACTTTATTCCTTGGATTCCTGCATAGTCTCTTCGAAACTTGCACCCATCTACCCCTTATCTTCCCATTCGTCTCTCCCCTTTTGTCACGGTATATACCGCCTCCGCACATTGGGGTTATACTACTCGAGGTGCATCTTAATTAACAATTGTAGAGACAACAAGAACCTACCTCTGGGTCCGTTGAAAAATTCCCTTTCTACTTCACTGTAAAACTTGGTAGTGTCGATTGTGAATTTAGTGATATATCCTTCTATGATACTATCCATCTAGACCTCAACATCCCACGATGCTTTCTTGTTAGTTTCATGCAACTCCTGCATCAATTTAGTAGTCCAGGATGTTGGTTCTCCTCCTTGGAAATTTGTCTTCTTGTAAGTGAACCGCGCCAACCACTCGTACAATATGATGGGAAACTCATAGAAAAAGTAGTTGTGAGGACCGTCCTGTATGTATCTCACCAACCACTTGTCCGATGTTGGTCCAAGGTTTGAATTTTATGCTTTAGAAAAATCTTGTAGCTTCTGATAAAACCAATCTTGAATTTTCGGTAGCGTCGGATGCCACATATCCTCCTCTTAGTTGCAACAAGGTCCCAAAAATGGAACCATTTGTTGGTGCAAACCCAACCAACAAAACCCAGTCAATAGGGGTTCCCACTCTGTCGACACTCAAATCACCGTGATCTCCCTAAGTACCGACCCATATAGGTTTTACCCTGTTCGACAAACCTCGTGAAGCGGATGAAGTATCACCCGAGATGTTCGAGGGAGGAATGAAAAAACCAAATTCCCATAGAATAGAAGAGGACTATGCACATCGATAGTTCATCAACTTATCTATCAAATCTGACCAGTTACTTAATCATCAATAGAACCATTCATCATTGCTCGCACCATTCACTCATAATAGAAATAACCATATTGTTGCTCAAACAAATATAGAAAGATAACATTATTCATAAGAAATAAACATCGCATCATAGATCCATGTGACACACATTCACCATTGCATTCACAGAAACATAAAAACAGAAAGAGACAAAAATATCATAGTTGTTCAAATCAACCTCTATCTTCTCAAATTAATTCTGCGTAATCAACCACAGATCCAAAATAGACAACAACTCAATTGAGTTTCAAGCTCTCAATTCTCATTTTATGATTCTTCCTTGATGATTTTCGCATTTACAGTTCTTCTTCTATTTATAGGCTTACACCTTTACATTCATGGTCCACTTGGACGATTTTCTAACTAATTCTTAACTGATTCTACTGACTAATGACCAATATCCACAAAATATGGTCCAAAAGTACAAAAAGTGACACAAAATATTCAAAATAGTCTACTCCCACCTTGCGCACCATCTTTCACTTGCGTGGCACTCGTGGTGCCATGCAACTAACTTGTCCCAAAACCCCTGCCAACAAAAGGTACAAAGTGTTATCCACATTGAGGTAATTCTTTGCTACATGATGTAGCCATCAATTCTCATCTCGTGAGAGGTGAGAAGGAACCTTCAAGGTTTGCAAGTAGACAATAATTTCCCCATACCATGGGTCCGCAATCGAAATGAGCAAAATGTGCTTATCAACAAAAAATTCCTCATGAACCTCTCCCTCATCCAAACTTGGAAAATCATATATAAGATAAGCAAAAATTAATGACTTCTTCAACTTCGCCGAAAAAAACTCAAGGTCAAATTCTTGCAATATCACAATCCACTTATTGTACTTCCCCCCTATCATCCTTCTTGTGAGGATGAACTGAAATGGATTAATGTGAGCTATAACAAAATGTTTGGTGAAGAAGGATATAATGCCTCGAACATTGAACCGCATGGACGGTATCTAAGGCCAACTTCTCAACATGGGTATAATTAATCTCTGCATCAATAATGTTTCGTCTAAGATAATATATGACATGCTCATGAAGCTACTCATCCTCTTGATCCAATACCATACTCATCCTAGATAAACGAAGTGTCTTTCTTCAACAAACGGATGAAGCCTTTATCCAAACTGGAAATATTGACCACAAATATTCTGAAGAAATTCGCCATACCTTGTAAACATTGAAGATGTCTAATGTTACGCGAGCGGGACAATTGAAGTATTTCCTCAACCTTCAAAGGATCGACCCTTATACCCTCCTTGGAAACAATGAACACTAGTAAGCGACCAACCTTCATGCAAAATATGCACTTATGAGGATTTAACTGAATTTGATAATGGAAAAATATTTCGAAAACCAAATGCAAATGATAATGATGACGTACCCTCATACGAGAGTGAGCAGCTAAGTCATCCAAATACACTTCAATAATATTTTGAATATCGTAAAAGGAAAAGGTCACAACTCATTGAAACGCTGCTCCGTCGTTTTTAAGGCCAAAGGGCATCTTCTAGTATGCAAACGTACCCCAAGGACAAATGAAAGCAGTCTTGTGTTGGTCCTCGGGTTTAATTTGGATATGATTATATCCTAAAAATCCATCCATAAAGGATAAAACCTTGCTGCCCACACACTCATCCAAAATATGATCAATAAATGGTGTGGGGAAGTTATCCTTAGGACAAGCTCGATTCAAGTCTCGAAAATTAGTGCATACAAGGATCGTTCCCTGCTTCTTATCCACCGAAACGAGGTTTGACACCTACTCCGTCAAGGGAATAGGATAGATGAAGCCAACTTTGAGCAACTTCTCTATCTCATCCTTAATAGTGGGTGCTTTCCTAAGATTCATTGCATGCAAACATTGTTGAACAGATTTAGCATCCGGATAGGTTTTCATTTCATGTTCAACAATGTGATGGTCAATTCTCGACATTTCTTCATATGACCAAGTGAACACATCTCAAAATTCTTTTAAAAGCTCGATGTATTCTCTAATCTCATTGGGCGAACAATCCGCTCCAATGTACACATTTTCAATCTTGCCAGGAATGTAAGAAATATTGATAGGTATAGTTGGTGATAGGTTATCCATCTTCCCTTCGACATACTTGCTAAGAGATCCTAATGGGACCACGGGCCTACCAATTTTCTTGCTAAAGATCACCTTAAAGTCATCACACTCAATATCATCAGGCTTAGGGAGAAAATAAGATCTATGATGCAACTCTCCCCAAGGTTGTTCTATCCCAGACATAGCCTCAAGAATGGCCTCATCCGATGGAAATATGTCATCGAAGCAGTCATGTGAGTGAGATGAAGACACTGCCCAAGAAGGAAATGCATAAGGGTCCTCCTCCTCTGTCCACCAAGAGGAAGGACTAGACTCTACAACTGAATCAATATTATATTTATAAGACACCATATCTGTAGACAACGGCATGTCCGCCTCAGCAAGTATAGAATCTTCACCCAAAGTACTCAGAGAAGGAAGAGTCCAAGGATCCTCCATATGCGAAGTGCAAAAAGGAATCGAAATCAATGAAATTGAAGCCTTACCAAGACTAGAATCGATCATAAGAATGGGAGTGATACAACTAAGAGTTTCGATTAACAAAGGATACATGCCCACCCTAATATTCGTAGTTCTAGGCTGAGAATGATCAATAACTGGGATAGAAGCTCCCGACGATGCTTTCGAACTAAAATTATTAAAGGATCTTTGATCGATTGTCACAATCTTCCCATCCAAATGAAAACAAAAACCTTAGAAGAATGACGATGTGACTGCTTGCATGTTATAAATCTAGTTCATACCCAGTAAAAGATTATAGTTGAGGGGTGCATCAACCACCTCAACCTCGATTGAAACGGTCTTCCCTCCCAATTGGACCTCAAGGGAAGGAAGAATGTTGTGCATCCAAAATGATATTTCGTCAAAAATAATTAACATGGTGCCTGACTTAGACAACGTAGGGGAACACAAACCCTTCCAACAGGACAAAGACATCATGGAAGCTACATCGCCTTCATCAATCACTGTGCGCTTAATGGTGTTGTTTAGACACTCTACATGAACCAAAAGGGACACATAGTAAGGTAAGCGAGGCTGGAATCCATGAGTTTCAAATCTGATCATTAAAGGAGAGCTTCCATCATCCACCCCAAGAGTAAACAACAAGGCTTTCCTTTGCGGAGGACAAGTATGAAGATATTCTAAAGCATACATTGCACAAAGAGACTAGCCCAAATGCTCGATGATAGAATAGTTCTGGGTGGCTCAGGAATCAATATTGTGCCTTGAATGCTTTAATACTCCCTTAGGATTGCGAGATGTAGCTTCAGGCTTATCACAAGGTTTATCAATACGCAAAGGGCTCTCTGGTGGAGCAGGTTCTCTCCCTAGGTCTGGTTGTGATGTACCATAATCCTTAGAACATTTCACAACATTTTCAATAGGCATCATATTAATGCAACCATGGCCACTGACTGTTTCCAACAGGTTTGGAGTCCCACCAGAAGCACTAGCATGATCCACAGTCCTTGAGTTCATATTCTAGTTTTGTGGTAAAGGATTTACTAAAACAGCTGGGATCTGTGCGATGAAATTCGAGGCATATTCTATCCAAGGGCACGAGTGAGTGAGGTGATCATCCCCACAAAGCTTACAAGGAAATTTGAACTTACATTTAGGTTTCTTCCCCCCCAAGCATTATTGTTGTTCTTGTCATTATTATCATTTTCATTCCTATTCCCACCCTTTCGATTGTTCTTACCTTTCTTTTTATTCCATGAAGGTTGGTGGTTACCTTTCTGGTTCGATGATCGTACTGAAAGTACAACCGTCGTTTGGGCAGGATTAGACAAAGTTGTAGCTTGTCCCGACGCAGGCTATTTAATAGACAAGTTATTCATTTGGTTTGTAACTAAGCTTGTGGGATTAGTACTTTTGGAGCCAATAATTCCATTGGCATGTGGCCTAGGTTTAAACTTAGGTTATAAATTGGATCTAGATGCGTTCAGTATGATCTCATACAAGATCCCATACTGAGCATAAATGAAATCCAACTGCTGAGCTCTAAAGATAGCTTGTTCCTCATTCTGCACTCCAAATGTGGAAACATCCTTCGCTATGTAAGGAAATAAATACTTTAGGAACCACTCCAAAAAGAAATCTAGAGGTATGAAGGCCTTAATCAATCTCTTCTGTCTACACCACTCTTGAATGTGATCAGAGATATGGGTGTCTTTGTCTTGTCAAAATGTCGACAAGAGTTTAGTACCAGCATCGTAATGCACGGGTAGCTGAACGTGATTGAGGAAGGTCATAGCTAGGTCCTTAAATGATGTATAAGTCACCCTAGGAAACTCTATGTACCACTTCATTGTAGGCCCGATGAGGTTGCATTGAAATAGCCTTAAACAAACAAAATTGTGATTCAAGCAGTTCGAAGAGCAAGAAAGGTGGATTGTTGTGACATGTTCACCAAAATCTTCACCATCCTTACCTTCGAACTTTGGAATGTCTGAAGGAAGCTTGGCGAGAATGATCGGCCATGTCGGGTCATGAGACATAGGATAATTTTTCAATCTCAACAAGTCAGGTATATTTAACGTTGCAAGGAAAGGGAGCCTAGGATGATCCATTTAGTTCCATGCTCCCTCATAGGGTTGGTTCACATAGGATTGATTGTTATAGAAACCATGGACTTAGTCAGTGGAATAGTAGCCTCCTCCCATTTGACCCATATAGGGTTGTGTATTGTATATTGGAGTAATTTGAGGCTGGGATGCTACGAAGCCATCGTTAGGAGACCAATAAGAGGATTCATACCCGAACCCATAAGGTGTCTAAGTTTTTCCATAAGACACTCCATAGGATGGTCGATAAGACTGTCCATAAGATGGCCCATAAGATAGTCCATAATATGGGACATACCTGGCTAACACATAAGGAGGCACATAGCATTGTGACACTATAGTGTGAGCAGACGTGGGATGGACATGACTAACGGTAGAACTCTGGCCCAAAAGACCATGTGAGTTAGGAGGAGGATGTGTCGTCAAAAAAACATTTGAAGGAACTGATCTTTAAGAAGATGGAATATGGGAAGGGATGTAACTTGTTCCCCCAATATTCACGTGTCTAGGATTAGTCCTCCGAATGAGAACGACAGTTCTAGGCCTAGGATGCATGTGTGAAGGTCCTCCCACTGCAGGGATGGAGGGCGCAATATGACTAGTACTACCAAACCTCTCCACCTGGAAAGGAATGGAAGTGCCCCTAGGTGCAACACCAGGGTCAATACCGACCTGAAATTATATTTTAGATCGGTCTCGAGAAGGTCAAACATGCCATACCTTATTGTGCTAGTGCAAGTGGGTGCATGTTGAGTCTCACCGCTTGAATTGCGTGACCAATACCAACGGTCTGCTTGTATGTAGTCTAGAAATTGTGATAAATATTCATGTCATTAAAGGAAATTTCAACTCAAAATGGGCCTCCTAAGGAAAATTAATAAAATAATAGTTAAAATAATAAATAATATTTATTACTTTTGGAGGAAGAAAAGAAAAAACTACTTTTTTGTTTGTATTTTTGACATATCTCCCTGTGTTTTTACTCAAATTTCAATTGGGAGAGCTCGTTGGATGTGGAATAAAATTATGCATCCAATGAGTACCCACTCGACATACTTTTGATGGACCCCTCTATCCTAAAAATAAGAAATACTTGAAAAAATGTGATGACATCATCACATTTTTTTAGGTATTTCTTGTTTTTGGGGTAGAGGGGTCCATCAAAAGCAATTCAAGTGGGTATTCGTTGGATGCGGAATTTTATTTCACATCCAACAAGCTCTCTTGATCTAAATTTGAGTAAAAACACAGGGAGTTATGTCGAAAATACGAACAAAAAAAGTAGTTTTTTTATGATACCTATCCCCAAATTTATATTAAAAAATTGTTTAAGACCTATGTGGTATTTAAAATTTAAATCAATTTCATTGGCTAACACATGATGTCATGGAATTTGAATTAGGGTTGAAAGGCACATTTTGAATTGAAATTTCCTCTAATGGATGCTCCAGCCACATGGTGGTCGGATCCTACCGAAGTCCCACACGTGCTCGAAGGTTCATCCTCCCATACGAGAGGTGGAGAACTGAGATGTTATGGAATATTAGAACCATGGTGACTCATGGTGATATGCATGTGTGAATCAAAGTGAGAATTAGTCTGCCCAGACTGTCTGGTTCTCTCTCGCAAAGGAGGAGGAGACGTAGAAGGTGGAAGTCCTACTAAACGATGAGAACGGTGGAGTGCCACACCTGGATCCACTATGAATCAAAAAAAGAAAAATACTGAATCTAGCTACGCAACCCTAAGCAATCTAGCATACACAGAGAACACTCCTAAGAAAATCTACAACCAAAAAACAAGCAAACCAAGTGGAGGATATGTGAGCTCCCGAATGCAGTAGGTATGCCTCTCCTAGAAGAGGCTTGAGACTCCCATACACTACAAGAAGAGGTTCATAACCCATTATAGTTTCCCTTAGCTTCAATGTGTAAAGTGACTATTTTGTCCGACCCCTACTTGGCCAGGACACCTACAGAATAACCTCTACAAGTACCCCCTGTGATACCTAGGTAAAGAAACTAAGGTCACCCCAATATAATCATTGCTTAGAAAGACAGTCCCAGGCGAGATCAATCGTATGGGTAGGGTAGCAAAGCCTGAAGCTCGAAAGCACCAACCGGTACCTCAAAATCCCCTAGATACGAATACAATCCTTGAAATATCTTTGACACTCATAGAAAGTGACCAAGGGCTATCCCAATCACAATCGTGTGTGCTTCCTAGTGCTTGACTCATTTGTAAGAGAAGCTTCCTAAGAAACACTAATTATACCAAGGATTTCTCTCTCTCACCTGGACAGACACCTAAGTTTTTGTGTTTAGTAGTCTTGGAGAATTGACTCACAATGAACTATTCCAAGACTCTAAATCCTAATCTTGTTGGTGAACCCTATAAAATAAAATGTGTAGTTCATTTTAATTAAGCGCTGATTTTAATGCTTGTAATTACTCAAAGGGAAATGGTCGTGCAACTAATGATATTGTGACTGAGCAGTGAAATAAATTTGCACACCTAACAAACAATGCCAAATGCAATTTTATAGAATGAAAAAAGGGTATGCCACTACATGAGATGCAATCATTCCTAAATGAACACTTGACTATAATTCAATAAGAAAACCTAATGCAAGTACCATGCAAGTGCAAAAATGCAAGAATGCATAAGTATGCAAAAGAAAAATATTTTTGTATTTTTTTTAAATAAATGAGATATAAAAAGAAATAACAGACCCTACAACTCTCAGACCCAGAAATCACTCACAGAAAGCATCCAAACAAGGTACCATGATAAAAGAGACCTAATGCACTAATCCCAAAACAAAAAGGAAAAAATGAATGACAAGAAAAAAACCTAATTAAAAAAAATCACACGGGGTCTTTGGTTAGAAATAGAGGTTGTATATAGACACCAACAGTACCCAAGAAGACTCAGCAATCATCAAAAAACACCCAACAACACTCAATCTCCAAAACAAAGTCCAAAACAAAAGCATACGTGATTGTATGCAGTAAACCTGCGTACATACGCGGGAATTCAAGAGAAAACTACATGTATACACGACTGTAATGCAAATACTCATATACAGGAAGAAAAAGAGGGAAAAATGATAAGCCAAGATCAAATTACTCCTACAAGACACTATTGGGAAAACATATGTTTAGACCTGACACAGAGATAGAGAAATAAAGAACAATTCAAGCACATTGTATACCCAATCCCCAAAGAAAAAGAACTAGGAACCTCTCCAGCAAAGTCACCAATTATGTTACAGAGAAAACTTTCTATGGCTTGGGGGTCCCACAATAGAAAGTATGACACCATAAATCAATCTTTGCCAATATGCAAGGGAAGTAAGAAAATCTAACACTAAGGGATATAGAATTGTACCTTATTCTGGGCGGTTGATGTAGATCCCCGTTGAGCTTTTCCAATGCAGTTGCAATTATAATTTGCTCTCAACAACATCAAAAAAAGCAAGCATGATATATATAAATGTGTTAGAGATACTCTAGCATATATAATAAACCATGTATAAGAAATTAAATACCTCCATGGATTCAATAGTCATATTCAAATCCACATGAATTGGACAGGAAAATATATTTATATTAATAAATCAGAGATATAATAGTGACAAAATCTATCAACACTTCTGTGAATCAGATAAACCGATTCCTCCACCTGGGCCTCCACCACTTCAATCCTCCATCTCTCGATAGCAAGCTCACAAAGAAAAGGAAATCTTGGGAAGAACACTATGTGCTCCAAGGGACAAAGGGACACGGACTCAAATAGAAGCAAAACTGAGGCAACAATGGACTATAGTTTCCTTACTCTTCAATTCCTCCTCCTTCAATGTATCCAAGAGTCTCAATATATAGTGCTCCAAAGGGGTAATGGAGGGTCAAATCTAAGCATTCTCAAGGAATATGGAATGCCAAGGGACAAGATCTTCGGACTCACATGAGGAAAACTCCAAAAATATTTGTCATTTTAAACACATCCTGATGTACCCGGGTTTGGGGTCAAAAGTTGCGTATACACATGAGTATTTTTTTAAAAGTCATGTATAGATATAAACAGGCAATTTTCGGGGATGATATTGGAATATCAAAGTATAACATAAGTCCATGGGGCCCAAAGAGTCTACAGAGGGACAAGGAATGCCATAAATGTGTGATCGGCCAGGTGTGGTAAAATCAACTATAACATATTCCCCCTAATGTGTGAGGTCAGAGGGGTAAAATTATGGCCAAAATACATTATAAAATCCATTCCATAAGTGGATTAATGAAGACCCAGGTGGAATAACCAGCCACTCATCAGTACAATACAATAATCAATCTCTGCATGTGATTGCTAATACATGTAGCAGTCCTAGATACATAAGAGTACAATGTCCATGAATAAGCATGATATACAAAGTGTCATGTGGTCATCGCCACATACAATATACAATGGATCAATATATCCATAATAGTTGAATATATTTGATATGCACTAGAATCATTGGAATCAATATCACGAGAGCTGAAATCTCATGAATAGATGGTGACGTTACCTATTTCTTGTGACATGCATAAAGATTGTGACACAACTTTTCTCTTGTGATAGATAGATAGTCTACGAAACTTTTCTATTCTTGTGACAGACCGGCAGTCTACGACCTAACACTCGTAGACTTGAAACAAAAACACTCATAATTTTTGCAGAAATAACATATAAACAATGCTCATATATTTGAAATTTTTGTTATGACTTTTTTCCTTCTCTTTATGAATTCTTAGTCGACCAAATTGCGGCTATCCTGATAAGGTTTTAGCTGACTTCGATTCACCAATCCCTTGAAAGGTGTTCCATCTACCTTCTTCAATTGCATCGCTCATCCGTCGGTGATCTGAATTATGAAGTATGGTCCCAACCAATGTGTTCTAATCTTTTCGGGATGCTTCAAAAATTTACTGTCATATAGGAGAACAAGATCTCCAATGTGAAAATGCTTATTCTTGATATGTTGATCATGCCAATATTTTTGTCACACCTTCTTGACATTTTGATGAGATCTTGCAAAAAAATTGTCTTCTTCCGATTGTATAAGATGCAACAATCCCTCCTCGATAGCACCAATGTTAGTCATTTTGGTAATCACAACTATTTTTAGACTGGGTAGAATATATTCCATCGTCATGATTACTTCTTATCCATAGACCTGTCGAAATGGAGTTTGGGTTGTCAAATTTTTATAGGTGGTGCGATATGCCCATAACACTACAGGTATTTTCTAATCCCGAACATGTATTTGAACATTACAGATATTTGTCAATGTGTTCTCTGGGATCTTATTGAATTCCTCGACAACACCATTTTCTTGTGGGAGAATCAGTGTCGTCTTCTGGTGTTGAATCTTGAATTATTCAGTTAATATTTCTATCAACTGATTCACAAATTTTGTGCCTTTATCACTTATAAAAATATTCAGACATCCAATTGAGTCACAACATTGTCAAACAAAAATGTGGCAGTGTTTACAACAGTACAATCCTTTACTCGCGCTGCTTCAGCCCATATAGTCAAGTAATCCATTGCAGTGATAATGTATCGTGCACCTATTCTTTTCCATGGTGGATTGATAGGTCCAACGAAATCAAAATCCCATTTTTCAAATGCTTGTAAAGTTATATGAGGTACTAACGTCATTTTATCTCGTCGCGATGGATTTCCAGTTCTTTGCAAGATATCAAAACCACAACAATAATCTAGAGCATCTACATGCAAATAAGGACACCACAATCCTACTTGTAATATATTCTGTATTGTGGATTTTCCTACATAATGGCCTCCTGGAACACCAACATGTGCTTCATTCAGTATCATTGGTCGCTCATGTTCCAATACACAGCGATGAAGAATTTCATATGGTCCCACTTTGTATAACTGTCTAGCGATCAATTGGAAATCTACAGCTCTTACAACTAATTGTTTCTTCTGTAATATAGTGATTTTGGTTGGTTCATATCTTGTACTCAAGAATTGTATAATATCTCTATAAATATAATCAAGCATATTTACCACAAATAATTGTGCATAAGGAAGACTATTGTTGAGATTACTAGGTTCGTCTCCACTTTCTATTCTCAACAGATGGCCTGGTCCTGGATTTAGTCGAGTCGGCTTAACAATAATATTGATATAAATTTATTGGAAGAGAAGAAGCCATTGAAAAATCCCCTCCCCAACACTAGCTTATTGACCAAATATTTCAACATAGAATGGTCTGTGTACATCTTGAAATGTCCTCCTAGCAGATAGTGTCAAAATTTTTGAAGAGCATATACCATCAGTAACCCTTCTCTTTCTATTGTGGTATAATTATTCGTTGTCGTTGATAATTTTATACTGGAAAATGTGATAGGATGATTAATCGACCCGTCGCCTATCTTCGCAACTAAAACGTCGAGTGCGACAGACGACGCATCGACGTGTACATGAAACTCTTTCTTCTAGTCTAGAAAAAATAATATGGTTGATGTAACCATATTATTCTTTTGGACATCCAAACTCTTTTGGAATTGTTCACTCCATTGAAACTTAGTGTCCTTCTTTACTAATTTCTCCATAAGAGCAGTCACCTCTACATATCCTTTGATAAACTTTTGATAGTACCTTGTATGTCCCAGATTTTTTCTCAACTATATTACTATCATGGGTGGTGGTAGGTTGACAATGATCACAATTTTAGCAGGATCCACCAATATTCCATCACAACGAACCACCTGACACAGTAGAATTCCAAAAGGGGCACAAAAAATGCATTTATTTAAGGTAAGGGAAATATGGTATTGTCGACATCGTTCTAGCATCATTCTGAGGCTCTCAATATAATATTTTATGATCCCAAATACCATCCAGTCATCAAAGTAGACTTCAAGAAACTTATGATAAAATCTTTGAAAGCAGTGACAATTATCCTAGAAAATATAACAGGAGCATTCTTGAGTCCAAAAGGAATTACTGTATACTAGAAACATCCCCACTCCATCGTAAAGGTTGTCTTTTGTCGATCCTCCTTTGCATTTTTGATATCATGGTAATCATATAATACATCAGTAAAGGAATATACATCCTAGCCCCCGACACTCACCAATACATCATCTGTAAACGGGGTCAAAAATGGATGGTGCATAGAAGAATTATTCAACTCTATCAAATCGACACATATATGTAATTCACCAACAATTTTCTTATCTTGTACTACCATGGGGCTGTGTTGATGTATTTGTAACTTTGGAATGTATTCACTTGTATATCTTATGTATTGTACCCCAATGTTTATTCTGGGAAGTGTCTGTGATGTATTTGAGTCATGTCATGCCCCAATGTTCCTATCGGGAGATTCAATAATGTAAACAAGTCATGTCAAGTCATTATGGGTAACCCTCCTATTGATCAAGGGTTAAATTCCCCGCAGTTGTGGGGCCATAGGGTTATTAGACTCTCCTATAGAAGTCGGCCCTAGTGAGTTATTGCCAAGTTGGGAATTAGTATAAATAGAGAGCGAGCCTCTCTATTTATCACACACTCACTCACACTCAATTGTAGCGCATAACTGAGGGAGAAGAAGTTGCTAGGACTAGGAAGAAAGAGACTACTGCTGTCAGGAGATCATCTTATTGTTTTTGGGGTTTTGCTTTTGGTGTTGATTCTATCTCTGAGGAAGTTGCGGGGTTTTATCCTTTATGGTTTTCCATAGGAAAAACATTTTGTTCATTGTCTCTTGTGTTTGATTGTTGTGCTTGTTATTCTCTTAGTTAAAGATCCTAATATAATGCTATCTTGAATGATAAAAATCTAACGTGGTATTAGAGCTAACCTGAGAACAAGACACTCTGCAGCTATGGAAACTAGGGATTCCTACTTTTTGGATCTCTCTCCCCAGATTTTCAGCAAAAGAAGGTTGGGCTGACTCTTCTCCCTAGGGCGCATCTTTCTGTCGAAACAGAATTTGATTCTCAGTATTTTTAGTTTTTGACCCGACACTACTACCGAAAATTAGGGATTTCCATAGAATTGGAATTTTTGAGTGAGCCCGGGCCTGGATTGATATCCTCCTCAAAATCGAAGTTTAGAGATCAAAATCAAAGTTTTTGGTTGGATAAAACTATGGAAAATTCAAACCCTAATCTGCTCCTCAACCAGCTCTGCAGAATTTCAGCTCCAGATCCAGATCCAACATCTTAACTTGGTAAGATCTAAATATTTTGTATTTCCATTTGAGGCTCTCAGTTAATATGTCTCATCATACCAAGCTTGAGGGAGCTGATAACTTTTGAGCCTGGAAGTATAGGATCTCCCTGGTCCTGGAAGAAAATGAGTTGGACTCCTACATCAATGAGGAGGTTTCAGTTCCAGAGGGAGATGAGGCTAAGGCCTTACACAAAAATAAGTTGGTCATGGCTAAGAGGATTATTTCTGATTCAATCAAAGATCACCTCATACCACAAGTGTCCTCCCTAAAGACACCTAAAGCTATGTTTGATGCCTTGACCAAAATGTTTGAAGGAAAGAACATAAACTGGAAGATGACTTTGAGGAACCAGTTGAAGAATGTGAAGATCCAGAATGCGGAGACCATACAATCATACTTCACAAGGGTCTCCCATATCAAAGAATAACTTGAAGCAGTGGATGAAGAAGTGGAGAATGCAGAGATTGTAATGACCACCTTGAATGGTCTCCCTAGATCATGGGACTCCTTTATTCAAGTGATCTGTGCCAGAAAGAAGCTAGTCAAATTTAGTAGACTATGGGAAGAATTCTCTCAAGAAGAAGATTGGATAGTAGCTCAAGAATAAAATATGGGAAGTGAAGATCAAGCTCTCACAGTACACTCCAAGAAAAGAAAAAGAAGTTATCATCATCGCAGAGGTAAGCACTTCCATAAAAATAACACTAGAAAAGATTTGTCTAAAATCAGATGTTATACATGTGATGAAGTAGGACACTATGCAAAAGATTGTCCTAAAAGAAAAAATAAGAAGAAGGGAAACAAGAGATGACATCATGCTCATGATGCAGAGGATGATGAACCTTACACAAAGAGAATCAGACAAGAAAGTGATGATTCCTCAAGTGATGAGGAATATTTCTTGATTTTCGCTTTCACGGGAAACATCACACATGGAAGAAATGATTAGCTTATAGACAGTGGGGCTTCCAAACATATGACAGGATTCAAAGAATCCTTTGTGAAACTATCAGAACATGAATCACCCCACAAGGTGAAACTTGGAGATGACTAATAGTATCCAATAAAAGGTAGTGGGGAATCATCCTATAAGCTAGACTCTGGAAAGTATATGATGATGAAGGATGTATTTTTTGTACCAGGACTAAAGAATAACCTCCTTTCCATTGGATGCAAAAGGCATGAGGGTTGCATTTGTAGATGGCAAAGTTCTCATGTGGCCAAAGGGAAAGACTATTGATGATGCTGTAGTAATTGGGGAACAAGAGGTAGGTCTATACAAATTGAAGGGCCATCCAGAACAAGCCTTGATCCATGACACAGTAGAGCCAAATGAAGTTTGGCATAGAAGGCTTTCACATGTGCACTACAGAGCACTACCTCTTGCAAGCAAAGCTGTTGAAGAACTTCCATAAATCCAGTAAAAACATGACGGTGTTTGCAAAGTATGTGCAAAAGGAAAGAACACAAAGAAGACATTTCCAAGTAGCAAGAGCAAGGCAAAAGGAATCTTGGAAATAATTCACTCCGATGTATGCAGTCTGATGTCATCCAGTTCATTAAGTGGGTATGTATACTATGTTTCTTTTATTGATGATTTTTCTAGGAAGACATGGATATACTTCTTGAAGAAAAAAGATGAAGTATTCAGGAAGTTCAAGGACTTCAAAGCCTTGATTGAGAACCACACTGAAAAGAAGATCAAGACATTTCGATCATATATTGGTGGAGAATTCACATCAAATGAATTCAAAGCATTATGCAAAGATTCAGGGATTAAGAGGGAGTTAACCACTCCATATAATCCACAACAGAATGGGGTTGTTGAAAGGAAGAATAGAACAATCATGAAAGCAGCAAGGGCCATGCTTCATGATCAAGATCTTCCCATGCATCTATGGACAGAAGCTTCCAGAACTGTAGTATATGTACAGAACCGTACTCCACACAGAGTACTTGAGAACAAGATCCCTGAAGAAGTATTCTCTGGTAAGAAACCAGAAGTTAGCCATCTCAGAATATTCGGCTGTCCAGTATACATACACATTCTGAAATAAAAGAGGACAAAGTTAGATCCTTCAGGAAGGAAGGGTATATTTGTGGGATACTCTGAAAGCTCGAAGGATTATAGAATATACTTCCCAGGATTCAAGAAGATTGACATTAGTAGAGACGTAACATTTGACGAAGACTTAGCTTACAACAAATCCAGAAAGAGACCTATTGAAGATCCTAAAGAAACATAAGCACCCAGAATTCATGACACAACCATGAACGAATAAATTCAAGAAGAAGATCGAGAATTAGAAGAACCTCAAGAACTTGTAGATCCACCTCAGGAGAATAATCCTCACAAGAGGAAACCTGCTTGGGTACAAGAAGCTATCCAAGGTGAAAAAAGATATGGGGCTCCAAAAGAAAATCACAGAGAAGGAAAAAGGAACATGTCCTGCTCCGGATATGTAGCCTTATCATGTGACTTCACCGATAGAGAACCTTCCAACTATGAAGAAGAGACAGAAAGGAAAGAATGGAAGGATGATATGATCAACGAATATCAATCGATCATGAAGAATGATGTCTAGGATATTGTCCCAAGACCAGAAGGGAAGTCTATTGTAACTTCCAAAAGGATCTACAAGATCAATCATGCTGCAGATGGTAGCATAGAGAAATGTAAAGCAAGATTTATGGCTCGTGGATTCTCCCAGAAAGAAGGAATAGATTATGAAGAAACTTTTGCACCTGTATCCAGATACACTTCCATCATATCAGTACTTGCTCTAGCTGTAATAATGAAATGGAAGATACACCAGATGGATGTCAAGACTGCTTTCTTGAATGGTGTAGTGGAAGAGGAAGTGTGTGTGGAGCAGCCACTTGGTTTTGAGACACATGACAAGGAATACCATGTGTGTAAATTAAATAAATCCCTGTATGGTTTGAAACAAGCACTCAAGACATGGTACAGAAGAATTGACAACTTTCTATACAGTTTGGGATTTACCAAAAGTAAAGCAGATTCCAACCTTTAATACAAGGTTGAAGATGGTAACCTAGTGATACTCCTATTGTATGTAGATGATCTGTTTATAACAAGTGTGGATGGGTTGATTACTGATACAAAGAGGAAGCTTGCTGCTGAGTTTGAAATGAAAGACTTGGGTATGATGCACTATTTTCTAGGCATGTAGGTGTGGAAAAATGTGTATGGAATCTTCCTCAGACAAGGGAAGTATGCGGTAGAGATCCTGAAGAGATTTAGGATGATGGACTGCAAGGCCATGACCATGCCTATGGCATCAAACCTGAAGCTATTGAGTAATGATTCATCATAATCGGTTGATGCTACATTGTATCGTCATATGATTGGGTCTTTGATGTACCTGATGAATACGAGACCGGATATTTGCTTTGTTGTGAACACCTTGAGCCAGTTCCTGATAGATCCAAGACATGTTCACTTCATTGCTACAAAGTAAATTTTGAGGTACCTGAGGGGTACAGTTGATTATGGGCTCAAGTATGAGGTGAATCAAAAGATTAACTGGGAAGTTTATGTTGATTCAGATTGAGAAGGAAGTGCCATCGATAGGAAGAGCACTTCAGGGTGCTCCTTCAGTATGGGATCAGGTGTGATCTCTTGGTTTAGCAGGAAATAGTCTTACATGGCACTGAGTATAGCTGAAGTAGAGTATGTCACAGCTTGTTCAGCTAGTTGTGAGGCCGTATGTCTAAGGAAGCTGTTATCTAATTTATTTGATCTCCAGTTGGATGCTACTTGTATATATTGCGACAACTAGAGTTGTGTGAAGTTGTTATAGGACCCAGTGTTCCATGACAAGTCAAAGCACATTGAGATCAAATATCACTATATCAGGGATATGGTGTAGAGAGGAGCAGTGAAGCTCCAGTATATTGTGACGGATGAACAAATAGCTGATATGTTGATGAAGCCATTAGCTAGAGTGAAGTTTGAGTACTTCAGGGAGAATCTTGGTTTTCTCCAGATCGAGGTTCCCTCCAAGGGGAAGTGATGAGTCTGTGAGCCATTCTGACATGGTGAGAGGATTGGTTCCTTCCATGATCAGATGTAAGGGCCGAGCCATTCTGTCATGGTGAGAGGATTGGTTCCTTCCATGTCAGATGTGAGTGGTGACCCATTCTGATGTGACTGTAGGATTGGTTCCTACATGATCAGATATAAGTGTTGAATGCCATTCTATGAATAGAGGCACCTGGTTAGTTACCAGGAATACTCAGTATGGGGCTGAGGGCCATTCTGATATGACTGTGGGATGTGTTCTCACGTGATCAGATATAAGTGCAGGGCCATTCTGATGTGATTGAGGGATGTGTTACCACTTGATCAGATATAAGGGTTGATGCCATTCTGTGGGATAATGGAGGCACCTGGTCAGTTACCAGGAATCCTCAACCTGGGGTTGAGATCCCTTTTGACATGTAGGATCGATTGGTTCCTTGCATGGTCGAATATAAGTGCTGATCCCTTCCATGGATGATAGATGGTGTTTCCTATCATGCCAATGGATGTGAGTGTTGTGCCTTTTCACATATGATAGTAGTTGTGTCCTACCATGCTAGTGATTGTAAGTGTTGTGCCTTTCCATAGATGATAGTAGTTGTGTCCTACCATGCTGGTGGATGTGAGTGATGTGGCTTTCCACAGATGGTAGTAGGTGTGTCCTACCATGCTGGTGGATGTGAGTGATGTGCCTTTCCACAGATGGTAGTAGGTGTTTCCTACCATGCTGGTGGATGTGAGTGTTGTGCCTTTCCACATATGGTAGTAGGTGTGTCCTTATACCATGCTAGTGGATGTGAGTGTTGTGCCTTTCCACAGATGGTAGTAGGTGTGTCCTACCATGCTGGTGGATGTGAGTGTTGTTCCTTTTCACAGATGATAGTAGTTGTGTCCTATCATGCTGGTGAATGTAAGTGTTGTTCCTTTCTGACATGGTGTTGGATGTGTTCCTCTCATGGTCAGATGTGAGTGCTGGCCATTCTGACTTAGGTTCAGATGTAAGTGTTGAAGAAGACCTACATGGAGGCTAGGCCTAAAACCAACATGAAAAAGGGTTGGCTCTGTAGAAATTCCTGTGATGAGAAGAATCATGAGATAGCATCTGTGATGATGACCCGGTGATGATCCATATCTAGTGATGATGATCCAGCAATGATGATCTAGATCGAGTGATGATCCAGATCCAATGATGATGTTCCCGTGATGATCCAGATTGAGTGATCATCTAGATCCAGTGATGATGATCCAGATTGAGTGATGATCCAGATCCAGTGATGATGATCCAAATCGAGTGATGAACCATATGCAAGATGAAGATGACGAGATGATCTAGTTGATACCGAGAAGAATACCAGTGCTGACAAATTGTGTCGAGAGAATACCTTCCTAGTTAAGAGGGAGTGTTGATGTATTTGTAACTTCAGAATGTATTCACTTGTATATCTTATGTATTGTACCCCGATGTTTATTCCGGGAAGTGTCTGTAATGTATTTGAGTCATGTTATGCCCCGATGTTCCTATAGAGAGATTCAATAATGTAAACAAGTCATGTTAAGTCATTATGGGTAACCCTCCTATTGATAAAGGGTTAAAGTCCCCACAGTTGTCGGGCTCTAGGGTTATTAGACTCTCCTATAGAAGTCGGCCCTAGTGAGTTATTATCAAGTCAGGAATTAGTATAAATAGAGAATGAGCCTCTCTATTTATCACACACTCACTCACACTTAGTTGTGGTGCATAACTGAGGGAGAAGAAGTTGTTGGGACTAGGAAGAAAGAGACTACTGCTGTCGAGAGATCATCTTACTATTTTTGGGGTTTTTCTTTTGGTGCTGATTCTATCTCTGAGGAAGTTGTGGGGTTTTCTCCTTTATGGTTTCCTCGAGGAAAAACATTTTGTTCATTGTCTCTTGTGTTTGATTGTTGTGCTTGTTATTCTCTCAGTTAAATATCCTAATATAATGCTAGCTTGAATGATAAAAATCTAATAGGCTGACCCACTTAGATTCTCAAATAGGTTCTATGATGCTTTCATCCAACATTCTATCTAAAATTGTCTTAACTTTTTCTTTGTACCTCATATTAATTCGATATGGTTGTTTCTTGATGAGGTTTGTGTCGGGTTTCAACAGAATCTTCATTTCTCCAAGATATATGACAATTCCCTTCATTTCGTAAAACTTCATGGGAAACAGATCTCGAAATTCATGCAGTAATTCTGTGATCTTCTCAATGGTCTCATCATCCCAGTAATCCCCAATATAGGAAAACTTTGGATTCTCTAGAGATCCAATGCTTACTTTCTTTATTTTCAACGGATTCAAAAACTTGTCGTTTGAGACACTTGATCCTTCCACTGCACGGGTACCTTCATACTCAATTTCATCTATTACATTATAGAATTCCATCCAATACTGGATCATCATGTTGTTTCGATGGAAATGTGTCATTAATACATGAATACCTTCAAAGATATTCATCTTGATTACTTGTAGAGAAGCATCAATTGAAGGATGATCATTAATAAATTCAAACATATGGGTGAAACTAGAAGCTAAATATTCCCATTTTGTTGTTCCTCATCGTAGCTTGATCAATGGATGCACTCATGTCGTGAACATGCCTCCCATGTCGCACGACAATGCTCAATGTGTTCGATAGGGCTAGTCAACCATGCATATTTTCGAATAGTATATATCACCTTCTCTCCAAATCAAAATTCCATCAATATCTGGAATTAGGACCACTCTGATATAGACTATTTATGCATGACCCACTATATGATAGGTGTAGCCTTCAATGTAAATTCCAAAGCTGACAGTCCCTAAGGTTCTGTTACCTTTTCTTCAAATTCTATTAGAAAATATTTCGAGTTAGGAAAAAATTCATAGGTAGGTATATCACATACCTCGATACTTACCCGCCGCTCGGATTTTGTAATTCTTGCACATCGTCGCATTGATACTTCATGGAGAAATTTATGCCAATTCTCTAAAGCTTCTCATGAATCCATTGTGTAGGAACTAACGCTTCACCAACTAAGTTTTTCATCGGCCGTCAGTTTCACATAATCCTCCTTTGTAAAAGTAATATTATAGATATGGTATAAGTATCCATCTTTTCCTTCATTATTTACTTGCACGGCATACCTATGGACTTCTATGGTATCAAGTAGTGAGACCACCCTTAATTCTTCATCTTCAAACATTAATATCCTCTACTTGAAATTGATATTGGTTTAGTTATCTATGTCCCAGTCAATACCCAGAAGCGTGGGATACAGATTCATATAATCAACAATTTTGATCACCTCAAAGTATGCATATGTGAAAAATCCTTCTATATCGACAAGAACCTAAGTCAGTCGAACAATAGGTCAAACCTTCAACTGATTGGCTAATCTTAGTTGGACACGACACCACACTAGTCTTGGCTTTCCCATACTTTCACAGGTTTTTCTAGTAAGAATGTTAACATCAGAACCCATGTCTAAAATAATATAATCCATATAGTAATCTCTAATCTGGGAATTCGTCCTAAGTTCTTTACCATTTTTCAATATTTTCCCAATTTGGTTAACCCTCCTTTTTGGTCGCACGTCTACTTGAGGTTCTTTGTTTAAATATGTCAATTCTTTGATAGTATCTTTATCATGTATTAATGCTAAAAAAATTTTAAAGAATTCTTTCAATTTACTAACCTTTTCTGTCTGTTTATTTTGCAATAGTTGGTCAAATTGTTGAAGCATTTCTAATACCGGTCCTTCATTTGGTACAACAATAGAAGTCAATGCTTGATTTCTGTTGAGAAATTCATGTCGTGCATCCCATAATTCTTCTTTTTCCTTCTGAACATCAAAGGGAATATTATTTTGTTTTACTGGTCACACTCTCTATTGTCCATGTGGTGCTTCTTGATTTTCTCCAGTTGCAGCACCTCCTCTTGTTACCACAACAATATTTGGTTCCCGCAGCTCAGCAAAGATCTTCTGGATGTTCAGATTAGTGTTCTATAGTGGGTTCTGATTTCCCACAATTTTGGCTTTCCATTTAGCACTCAACTAAGGACATTCCTTGATAGTATGATCCATTACCTTATAGTATTAATAGGCCATCGTAGGATTCATGCACTCTTTGTAAAAGTGTCTAGGATGCCCACAATTATAACATATAACTTGGCCTCTTATGTGACCAAATCCTCCTCCTCATCCTCGGCCTATGAAATTTCCACCCCTCTAGGTTGAGGGTATTGTGTCTGTGGGTATTGATCCTTAGCATATTGATTTTGTGGATATTGATCCTGATTTCACTCAGCCTTCATCTACTCGTCACTCTTCAGGTAGGTATCAACAGGTTTCTCCTGTAATAGATTATATGCTCTGCAATTTATCTCATAGTGTCTTATTGATCGACAAGATTTGCAATATAGGCTTGCTAGTGCACTTACTATATATTTTGTAAGTTTAAACATTCTCTGACCGATGTCCTCTATTCTGGAAAATTCTACACCAATTCATTCCTTGTGTATTTATCAGATTCGGTGCTCCTGATGCGACATAATTCATAAATTTCGGACATGAATATCTATGGTGTCCCTTGGTTCTACATTTGGTACACCAGAGTTATTCTTATACTTCTTACCCTTTCTTGATATCTTGAAGTTGCAACATAAGGTTTGCAAGATGCGACTGAATCTGCATCATTCCTGCACCAGTTTATCCAACTTGTGAGGCTTCTAGCTTCATGGAAAGATCAAGAGCCTCGCTTTATGATACAATTTTATGATGCATTATTGCGATACTGATATGTGATAGAATCTCCACAATTAACCATTTTTTATGTTGGACATCTGACACCTGAAAGCTTAATTTATCCATCAAAGTATTGAATCTTTGGTCAAAGTCCCAAACAAACTCCAAAGGCAATTGTTTAATTTCTTTGATTTATGTAATGCACTATGACTTAGATTTGGGATTATTGAACTCATCTATTAATCCTGTCCATATTTGATATAATTTCTTCTATGGGATGCCTGCTAGAACCATGGAAAATTTCATGTACTAGTCCAATGCACGATCTCTAAGGGTTGTGGTCATATGAGCTTTATTTATGGCCTCGTATTGGACTTGTCACATGGTCCATACAAATTCACTTGAAACCAATGTTTCTTAGGGTCCTCTAACCCATTTCCATCAAATATTGGTAGCTTTATATCATTCCCAACCATTTGCTTACTCTTGGTACTGCCAACTTAAAAATTTATCTAGTGAGAGTTCCGTGACTGCTATGCCCACTATTATTGTTAGTCTGATTATAAAAACCACTGGGCAATGTGTTTCTAGAACTTACCTCAAGTGATGTACACGGGGTCAGGTATGTCATAATATTGACCTTGATCTGGTGCTTCTTCTTCTTTTTAAGCTTCTTTGGATATCAGCTGGTACTCCTCTTCTTCATTGCAATATCCTTTGTCAAGGTGCAATGCCAATTCATAGTACTATCCTCCGGTCGCACTGCAACTTCCTCTTCTTGTCACAGTCCTTCTTCTCTTTCTTGAATGAAATATTTTTCTACTCCTAAGGCCTCCACCTAGATCAGTCTTGTTATTACCAGAAAACATCTTAGTTTATCCCCATCCATTATGCTTGCAATATTTCTTGAAACATATCTCGGGTCTCTGCATACAAATATTTGCTTGTCAGACTCCATTCTCAAGATTCCTTTCTCACACACCAACATCTTGATCCATAGTTTTAAATATTTTAGATAATGACCTCTACGTCCTTGAAAAAATTCTCTTTCTTCTTTGTTGTATGACTTTATCATGTTGAATGCAATTTTTGTGATATATCCTCCTAAAATACTATCGACCTAGAAGTCAACAACCCTATATATAGGATCGCTCACCCTTTTCAATCCCACTCTATTGGTTCTCCGCATTCGAAATTTTTCTTCTGGGTTGCTAACTTTGATAACCACTCATGCAATACGATGGGAAATTCGCTAAAGAAAATACCATGAATGTCTATGTAAAGGTATCCTTCCAACCATTCTGTTGGGATCAGTTGCGATCATTCACTTTCCTCTCATGCAAACTCTAGTGCTTTATAATCAACCCAACCTTGAATTTATAGCTTCGTTAGGAGCCAAAATATATCTCTATCGAAAATGATTCACTATATCGACAACAAAACTATTTGTTGGTTTGCTTTTGGTCGACCTAGGTTCAGATCCTTTGTTTGTCAACAAAACCCAAGATATTGGAATGACAGAGGAGAACTTTGTTGGTAACACCTGTGACATAGATGAAGTCTCGACCAAGATATCTTATGGGGATTTCCAGAACCAAGTTTTTGTAGTTATGTTAGGGATTTACTCCTTAAAACAATATTAGATCACTCGACCAAAACCAAGAATTAAACCTTTGCTCTCATACATTCATTCAAGACAACCATCTACCAATCCGTCGACATATATAACAACATATAAAATAAAGCTTAAACACATGTTTAAATCATTAAAGGAACAACACATATATAAATTAATTCACAATAAAGTCTGCGCGACACATTCAAAAAGGCTCATTTACATCAAATATGCATTCGACATAAACACAAACATTAAAGCACACAGACAAAAGATATAATGTGAAAACCAATCCGGGAAAAACCATAAAGGTGATCTTCATTTGGCATGATAATTAGTTTACCACCTTTAGTCTGTGCACTCATCTTGTAGACTCTTCTTTAGATATTCTTTAGAATTCATATGTTCCTCTCTCGTTTAGGTCTCTTTTTCTTCTTTTGTCTCTGAATGGTGGGTCCGCACCCATCTTGGCATTAGAGGAAATTTCAACTCAAAATGGGCCTTTCAACCCTAATTCAAATTCGATGTCACCATGTGTTAGCCAATGAAATTGATTTAAATTTGAAATACCGTATAGGTCTTAAACAAATTTTTAATATAAATTTGGGGATAGGTATCATAAAAAAAACTACTTTTTTTGTTCATATTTTCGACATATCTCCCTGTGTTTTTACTCAAATTTTGATCGGGATATCTCATTGGATGGGGAATTAAATTCCACATGCAACGAATACCCACTCTGCATAGTTTTTACAAACCCCACTACCCCAAAAACAAGAAATAACTGCATACCCACTCTACATGCTTTTTTCAGGTGTTTCATATATCCGATCATTATTCTGTCCAACTTTTCCTAGTACCAACAATGTGAATAAAAAAAGAATAGATTCATACCCAATTTAGGTTTCAACAATTTTAATTAAAATATAGAAATAGTTAACTTAAAGTTGTTACAATACTATTCCAATAACCTACAACTATTTCAATTAGATGTTACCTATATTAACTTAACATATATGAATAAGGTTTAAACTTCACCTAGGAATTTACTTACGGTAGCTTTCTCAGGTGAAGTTTACTCAGTCTTTGACTAATACATATGTACGTGTTTTTCCTGTGTGTGCAGGGTTTGTACATTACCTAGCTCTAAGGTTACCAATCATCAAACAAGGCTATGAATGAAGGTTAACATACATCTAGAATTTCCACAACTAACGAAAGGTTCTCTATGATCCATGTTAGATGCCCGAGAAAGTGAAATAAAAGTCAATACTTTTCTGAGCAAGTTTAAAAAGGTTAGGTCATATGATTCTTTTATTCAAATGGATCCACAAGCATTGGATAAGGTATCAATGTCTGCAAACAGGTTGTACAGTTGTAAGTGATTAAATAAACTTTCAGGACAACATGAGTTAACATGTGAAGTTAATATTTTTTTTAGAGATTGGGAGATATTTAAGTTCACGAACTTTCCCAATTTGTATTTTGTATTGAGAATGTGTGAGGTTTTTCCTCTCCTTTTAGCTCCTCAGGATCCTTGTCACTCAAATTATAAATCAAATATTGTACTGAAGATGCCCTTTGATCCAACTAAAAAGTGAAAGCTCGAAAGGAGTCTCTGCTTTTAAAAAAGTTATACATACAGATACGGGTTATTAAAAGTTCAACCCCACATTAATGCTACAAGGTTAACATTGCTTATATTTATTCCACATGCAATATTTTCTTTAATCATTCCAAAAAAATCATTGTTTTGCAACTATTATAGTTCAGAATTTCAATTATCAATCTTTCATTTATTTACAACTTCTTTATTCTTTGCATAGGGAAAGACTTATGCTCACGGGATCTTGTATTGGATACAACATTGAGGTAAGATTCAACAACAATTTGCGGTCACCTTAAGGTTTTAGGATGACTAAGGGATTTGTTTATAGGAATGTTGAGCGTGGTATGTTAATATTCTGAAGGCTAAGGAAAGCATTACAATTATTCACTCCAATTTTTGCTCAAGAGTTTACTTAGGTTAATTTATGAGATGTTAACCAAAAAAAACCTCTTCTACATTAGTCACAGGTTTCCAATAATTGATATACCTGTATAGTGTTAAAATTTCATTGTAATAACCCTAACTATGGAGTAGGGTTATATTTGTATTTTATCAACCAACTATAGATTCTGTATTATACAGAAATTACCTCTATCTAAGTTTGTATGTCACCTGTCGTTCTTGTTCTTGGAAATCCCTATATCGACTCTATTTTAACTTCGTTTAAGCAACAAATTTATTGAGAAAATATCGAGAGTTTTCCTGACTTGGATAATCATCTGTCGAAAATTAGGTTTCAACCTTTCAGTAAAGATTTGTTTGTCCAAGTTTTTCTTTTAAATATTATTTCGTGTGAAATTTCGGGTAAATATAGATCAAACATATAGACAATTATTGACACCATGGTTAAATAAATATTGTCTTCACAAACAAAAGTATGAAGTCATATATTTTCATGCCATCTTCTACAATTCATGGAGACAAAGTTGTTGAGTCGTGGCTCCATCTAACTTTCTTCTAGCCACGTGATATTGTACGAGTTTGAACAAGTTAGAATAAATGGTGCTAGGGTTTACATTACTCCTAATTCAATTTAAAAGAAAAATATCAGTTCGACATATTTGGGAATATTAATCCAAAACTGTCATTCCTTGTACATATATGTAAAGATCCATTTTCTTCACGATAGTAATAGAAATCCATAACATAACATAACAAGTAAATTCAAACATGTACATCTTTTATATATATATACATATACAAAAAAAAAAATTATTCCATTAATTCTTTGAACTTGTACTTCACCATATGCAATTATTTTATCCAGTAGGTTCATTCTTTTAAATCGGCTAAGCAAGATTTCATAAGGGAACAATGTGAAAAATCATAACTAAATACATAGAAAGAAACTCATCAGAAACTTATTTGGATTAGGTACCAATATTTACTTGTTTAAATTCAACAATATACCTATTTGGATTAGGTACCAATATTTACTTGTTTAAATTCAACAATATACCTCCCAATCGTAGAACACAAGAACTAATCCTCTGCTTCTTGCTAGTTCACCCATGAGCCAATGGAAGATTCCAATTAGGAAGATAGAAATTGATTTTCTTTTACAGTGAAAAAACTCTTTAAACCTAATTTAGATTGTTCCTCACTTAAGGGTGAAACCCTGGTTCGAATTTTGGAAAGATACTCCTAGTTGTGCCCCGGCTACAGCTAAGCGATACCAACAGTATCTTTGTGCTCAAAACACTGCCTTATTTGTGGTATCTAGATTACCTCTCAGTACTTGCCACTGGTATAAAATATGCTTATATTGTAAGACAACAATCCTATGTTGTGTAAATTCAAGATAGTGGATTCCTTCAGTTAAGGATTGCCTCAAATCTTGTTTTTTTAATTTATTTGTTTTTTTTTTAATTATTATGTTTTAATTTCCTTCTACCTTATTGAAATCTTGCTTGCTTGAATCTCTCTCTATTACTTATTTAATAAATAAAATATAACACCATTGTGATTAATAAGTGTAACTAACAAAACTTGCCAATCTCCAATTTTTTCTTTTAAGTCTATTTAGATAATGTTTATCCTTATTATATATATGCATAAAAGAAAGAGTGATGGATTTGGAGTATTACATGGTAAAACTATATATTTAAGGATATATTGTGTCTGTTTTTTTTGGAAAATAGTATTTTTCATGTTAAAGTATGAGTTATAAAAAGTGCAAACCAAAAAGTAGTCAACTATACACAATATTGTATTGTATTGACAATTTGGATGAATATGATCCATAATATCTATTGAATCATTAATTGAAATGAACATTGAAATACATGTTACCAATTTTTTAAATGAAAAGAAAACATCACTTAATAAAAAGAAAGCAAAATTGTAGAAATGACTTTTTTTTTTAATTTCAAATAAATATCTTCGAGTCTTAAATTCTTTATAAGCTTGAGATGGAAAATGTTGTGGTTTGGGTATGTGTTAATAAACAAGCTTTCTTTCTAATGGATTTTCTGTGTTCAATTTTACAATCACATTATATAATAACAATATAAATAATTTACAATTAAACTAAAAATTTAAAATATTTATAATCTTTTAAAAAATACGATTTGATAACTTCATTTCATAATAAGTTAAATTGCAATATAATGATAAGGTCAAAATGTAAGATGCAAAGTTATATATATACATATATATAATTTGAGATTAAGAATATATTTTGCAAAATCATAAAGTATAACAGGTATACTAATTACTTTTATTTAAACAAATGTATATATGTAACATAACCAGAATTGAAAAATAAATATTTATTATTTATTTCAACAAAAATATTATGTAAATTTTTATTGTAAAGTTGGAACCTGGATTGAGGATGATTCGTAACTGAAGAATTATTTATTTTAATAATTAATAAAAGGAGACACATATTCAGGGGAGACTGTCAAATGAGGGTTCCCATCCCACTAGGAGGAAGGAGCAGCTCTAGAAGGCTGGTTGATAAGTTGTAGCACTAGCACTCACTTTCTAGTTGTTGCAGGAGCATAATCCCTAGAAAAGTGGTCATGTTCCATGAGACTGAGTGGGGTGGCTCATTAAATTATAAACCTATCCCAAAGAACTAAGCAATCTTAAATAAACCATCAAATTGAGAAGGAGGCTCACTATTCATTATGATTTCTAGGAGAATGAACTTTGTGATTGCTGCAAACTAAAAAGTCCGGCATACAAAGAATTTAATGAGGGGATATCTAAAGTGTTTTGTTGAGTTAGTCTGATGTGTTAAGTTGCAGAAGTCTGCTGTGTGGCATAGATCTTCATTCTAGTGGTGTAGTGAGCAAGCTCGGGGGTCCTAAGCAAGTGATTTGGTTGCTTCAAGAAATGTTGGGTGGAATGGTCTCCCTTGGGTGTTAGTCCCTTTCCTGTGCAACACATCCAGGTTCCAACTCTAATCTGTATTATGATATTGTTTACTCCTGTTTTAAAAAAACTATAAATTGTTTAGAATGAAGTTATAGTTTATAGATAATTGTTCGATGATTGTAGAATTTAGTATTTGAATAGAGACTGATTGAATTGGAAATGAAAATATACTATCCCCTGTATTTTTCCTCTCACCAATGTGACGTACTCTAGTATAGGGAGATATGAATTATGCTAAGTAGAAATATATGATATTATGTTGAGTAATAGCAAAGAATGATGGAAACCTTATGCATGATAGTTATTACATTCCATAAGATTTATCATATCTACATATTGTTTACAATCTACTGATAGTTAGAATTTACAAACTACAGCTCTAAATTCAAATAGAAAAAAACATTAACCATTAGTAGAACCGAACTTTCATTTACAGTACAAGTTCAGGAACTAGATTAATTATAGAGTCTTTTCTTTTATATACCTATAAATTTATATACTTTTCCCAAATCCTTTATCCTCTAATGGCATAACAATATAAATGTGCAGATCCAATTTCTTCTCGAACACTTTGTTTAGAATAATATCTTTAAGACCAAATTGTTTCATTCTTAATCAAACTCCAATATTGAGCTGGAATAACCAGAGTTCTCAATGAACCATAATAAAGACTAAACTAGATTTCTTAAGAGCATATTAAGCTTATATTCTTAACAGTTACGTTATTAATTACCACCAAGTCAAGATCATCGACAAATCTTAGCATTTATTACAGGCTTTCGATTAAATCGGTGATGTCTCTGCAGTGTTTCTCTTGCAGAAAGATATTGCATCCTCAGGGGTGTTTCTCTTGCAGAAAGATATTGCATCCTCAGGGTTTTTTATTTGAATAGTATGGTTAACTAACAGTTTATATTTTCTCTCCATCAATAATATAAGTTAAATACAATCGCATGACTTATTAAAAGTAAGAGAACATAAGTAAAAGACTTAGCTATTTGAAAGATGGCTCCATGGGATTTTCAAAGTATGAATATAAACAAAGAAATACAACGCAACTATAGAATAAAAATACCAAATGATTTCAAAATATAAACGCAAGTGTTTAATCAATTTTTATAATCATGCTGGATTGTGGTAAATATTAATATTCATTGTAAATCTATCTCACGACTTTTGCTATCTAATATTTACAAAAATTGTGAACTTTAAAAAGAACAAGTGAAATACAGAATGTTCCATAGCTATAGCAAAAACAAAGTCTTAGTACCCTTTCAGTAATAAATCTATTAAACAAAAAACATTGTAGTTTTCAAGTAAATGGTGGCCTTATGGCCTATTAAAAAAAAACTACAAGCAAGCATGTATAAAGACCTCATGGTCACTTATGCAAAACATCAAAGAGAAACGCCAACATAGTGGATAACCAAGACCGAATATTTCATGGATAAACGATCAAATATTCTAGTAGACAAATTTTAAAATGGGGCACCTACATGGGTCCTTTATATAAAAATATGCATACACGGAGATAGTCATATATCGTTTTCCAAAAAAAAAATCTGTCATTTTCTTCCAGAACCAACTTATACTGTCTATCAACTCCACGGTCGAATGTTTAATCATACACTACATTTCTCTAGGCATAACTTAAAAGACTTCATAAATAAAACCTAAGGATGTGAAATGTTTTTACATTGGTGAAACCAACACAGAGTAGGAATCCCTAACGCCATAGGAGTAAATGCACACACAAAATTTTCGGTCTATTCCAAGAGCCACAAAGAAGGGCCACAAGTCTTACCAATTTTCTGATTGGTTTCCTCAGCAAGTCTTGCCACCAACATCCTCATCACTGAGAGCTGGTAGGGTGTTCTCCTGCACACATATGATTTCTATTATGGAGTGTAGATGATAGTCTATAAACCGTATGCAAACAGAGAAAACTTTAGTGAAAATATTTTACCTTCTTGACAATTCCAGGAGCCTTCCAAAAGACACAAAAAGAGCACTGTAACTCAATTAAAGAAAAAATATTCGAGCCTCAACAATCCAAAGGGTAACAAAGGCCAAGTTCTAAGGTCTCTCTATCTTTGTCTCCATAGAAAGAAACCAGAGAAACTAAAACCACAGAGGCTATTTGCAACAAACAACATCAAATGGAAATCCCCTATCGAAATAACTAACGCGTCAAAGTGTAGTAAACCCTAGGGTTTGCAAACGCCTCTATTTTTCTACCACCTTGAATTTCTTTAAATACAATCATCTAACTTAAGAATAAAATGAATTTAAGACATGTCCTTTGTTTGTTTTTATGACCCTTTCTGTTTCCAAAGGGTCACTCCACTAGTCACATCATAACTAAATGTCGAGACTCAATATTTATGTCTCCCACCATTGAAACTATAACATATAGTTTAAGTTCTGGTACTTTTCCTATATCTTAGTTAAGGGGAAGTTATTCCATTGCTTACGATATAGTTTTAAAAACATATTCTAGACTCAGGTTACATTTTCTTTATGATAAAGTTGTGAAATGGTACATAGTGTGAAAACCTAACATCAATCATTGGATTAAACACTAGGTTTTGCTCCATAACCTAGGTATTGTTGAAGACATTTACCACCATACACACTTAATTTGGTCAATTTGGACTAGTTAAACCACTATCCTAAGTTTTATTGACTTAATTGACATCAGACGAGCACTAGATGACATCAGCTAGATCAAACCCATGCCTACCTTCAGTCAAGGAGGCCAACTTATCCTTCTCCTACATTCGGGGAGGCTAACTGGAGCACTCCAGGGGTGATCTGAGTGTCATTAATGCCCATATTGCTAACTGATGGTTGCAATCAGTTAAGTAGAGCAGTGAAGGTGCCTTCCTTCATTAAATTGATTATTTATTGATTATTTAATGAACTGGAATCAACAGGGGTGCCTCCAACCACTTCTGATGGTTAGTTACACTTCAGTTAATCTCATCTGGGTTCATTGGAGTCATTGATGCGCTACCACTTGTTGGTTAGATTGCATTGACATGTGTCTGAGCTAATTTCAGTTAGACTCAGTCATTTATTACACTCTGACTTTAGTTAGGGCTTAGTTGAGTCAATTAGGGTTTTGATCAGTGGTTAACTTGAGTGTTGATTGTGGCTTACATTCAGTGAAGATAGACTCACTCATTCAATTTGAGAGACCTCCTTGGGAATTTGAATTGCTTTGTCATTCATGCTTGCAACATAATCATTGTATTGTATTACTCATTCTTTTTGTGAATATACAGAGCGGCTACTCATTTTGTAGCACAATTACACCATTTTCATGTCTTATTGTTATTAATATTTTATGAGACTGTACTTGAGTCGCTAGATTACTATGACAGACTAATATGGCATCATATCTCATGGTGGGACGAAGCCTAGATTTCTCAAAAACAAGGTTTTTGACAGGTCTTGCATGAAAATTGAGCAATAGCTCAAAAATCCAGCACTGCACTAGAAGCCAAGGTTTACCACTTAATACCCCAAGTAAGGAAATTGTTGGTCAAGCTTGCTTGATCAGCTATGCTGGGTGTGATGAAAGCCTAAAATGTGCAGGCTTTGCGACCTTATGGTGCCCCTTTTGTTGTGATTTGTGGGTTTTAACAGGTACAACTTTGAATGGACTCATCAGTCCCTCTTCTCACTCGATTCACAAGCTATTCAGAATGGAAGTTGAAGATGATTGCATATCTGAAGAGAAAAAGTCTCTATGAGGTGTCTATTGGAATTAGAAAAGGTTCTTATGAGAATGAGAACGACTGGATAAATTATGGTGATAGGGATTTTGGAGCAATATGTCTGGCCATTTCTCCTAGCTTGTGCTACCTTATTGGTTCTGCTGAATACCCAAAGGATCTCTGGACAAAATTGGACAGAACCTTTGGGGATCATAATATCACTTTCGAGATCACATCCAGCACCACAAGAGTTCTTTACTCAAAAGTCTCGGCCTCTACTCTCTCTGATGAGGTTGTTCAAGATGAAGATGAAGCAAAATCTTCTACATAGTCAATTTGAATTGAAGAAAGTCTCCTTACAGTGACTCCTTCTCCTGATGCTCTAGAAGTTTGTGAAATCTATGATATCTCATCTCCTCATATTGATAAAATATAAGAAGACATTTGAATCTCTGATATTGAAGAAAAACACTACCGCACTTCCACGCAAA
>LPNX011206281.1:269103-289074 GCA_001517045.1 Pseudotsuga menziesii | reverse complement strand
TTACCAGTAATTGCTTCCGAAAGTGAAGAGAAATTTGATTTTTCTCCCTCTAATGTTGCTGCTGGTGTGCAAATATGTGATACCTTGGATTTTTTGGAAGAAATTTCAGATTAGCAGAGTGACCCATTCGCTCCCCATGATCTATATTTTCCAGCAAATTCCTGCAGCATTGCATGCACCAAAATTCAGAATTTTGAAGAAGAAGAAAGCTGTGCATCCACCGTGTCGGTTAACCATTTATTTGAATCTGATATTAACCTTATTGGATCTGGTATGATCTTATTTAGATATGATATGATATTTCTTGGTTTAATATATCAAATTGATAATCTTTCAGTACTGCTTGTAGCTATTCTCATCAACGGTGTGAAGGAACAAGTACTGCAAGTCTCCTACAAAACTGTTGCTTGGGATTTGATTTCATTTCATAGTTTTGGATTTGTTGTGAACTTATTTAGATCTGATTTAATTTTTGATATGATATTATTTGGTTCATGTTTTAAAATTCAAAATATTTCAGTCATACTTGTAGCTTCTCTCACCAATTCCGGTGTGAAAAATCAAGTATCGCACTTTCTCTTCAAAATCGCTGATGGGGACTTGGTGTTAGTTTCCTCTTATGAGGTTGCTGATATTTTATTTATGAATGATTAGCTATTTCTGAAGCTATATCAGATTATGGATCTCAATCATTCGCTCTCCGCAGTCCCAGGGCTTCTCTACCTTTGGTCACATGCTCATCTCCTCATAGAACTAGTAAAGAGGAAAACATTCTGCATGCGCTTGGATACTCGCTCCTAAGAATTGGGGCTGATTTTACCACTCATGGTTTTTTGTTCAAGGTTGCAAGATATCAGTTTCATTAGTGTTCCACACATGGTTCGAATTCTCAAGAACCTTTGCTCTCTTTTCAGATGATTTCAGCTTCTATACATGGGTCCAGTTTTCACCGTGCAACTGTTTATATTTATGATTCAGTTGAGTGCATTGTTCTTCTTCCAAAGTGGAAGATTCCTCCAGAAATATTCATTTAGTTTGGATTTATAGGTTCACATGCACAGTTTCAGGATGCTGCTGCATAGAAGAACCAAAAATTTCTTGATTTACTACTTAGTTTGAGGGGGGTTAATTTTTCCATGAGGTTTTACCGATTTCCTTGGTTATATTAAGTAGTTACTTTATTGTACAGGGTGACCTATGGCCTTTGTTTTTGGGGCCCTAGAATTTTATGCATTTTATGTTTTCTACTCCTCCTAAGTATAGCTTAAGGGGGGGTGTTGGAGACATTTACCACCATACACACTCAATTTGGTCAATTTGGCCTAGTTAAACCACTATCCTAAGTTTTATTGAATTAATTGACATCAGATGAGCACTAGATGACATCAGCTAGATCACACCCATGCTACCTTCAGTCAAGGAGGCTAACTTAGCCTTCTCCTACATTCAGGGAGGCTAAATGGAGCACTTCGAGGGTGATCTAAGTGTCATTAATTCCCATATTGCTAACTGATGGTTACAATCAGTTAAACAGAGCAATGAAGGCACCTTCCTTCATTAAATTGATTATTCATTGATTATTCAATGAACTGGAGTCAACAGGGGCACCTCTAACCACTTCTGATGGTCAGCTACACTTCAGTTAACCTCATCGAGGTTCATTGGAGTCATTGATGCACTACCACTTGTTGGTTAGCTTGCAGTGACATGTGTCTGAGCTACTTTCAGTTAGACTTAGTCATTTATTGCACTCCGACTTCAGTTAGGGCTCAGTTGAGTCAATTAGGGTTTTGATCAGTGGTTAACTTGAGTGTTGACTATGACTTACATTCAGTTAATCTAAACTCACTCATTCAATTTGAATGACCTCCTTGGAAATTCGAATTTCTTTGTCATGCATGCTTGCAGCATGATCATAGTATTGTATTACTCATTATTTGTGTGAATATACAGAGCGGCTACTCATTTTGTAGCACAATTACACCAATTTCATGTCTTATTGTTATTAATATTTTATGAGATTGTGCTTGGAGCAATATGTCTGGCCATTTCTCCTAGCTTGTGCTACCTTATTGGTTCTGCTGAATACCCAAAGGATCTCTGGACAAAATTGGACAGAACCTTTGGGGATCATAATATCACTTTCGAGATCACATCCAGCACCACAAGAGTTCTTTACTCAAAATTATTGGCCTCTACTCTCTCTGATGAGGTTGTTCAAGATGAAGATGAAGCAAAATCTTCTACATAGTCAATTTGAATTGAAGAAAGTCTCCTTACAGTGACTCCTTCTCCTGATGCTCTAGAAGTTTGTGAAATCTATGATATCTCATCTCCTCATATTGATAAAATATAAGAATACATTTGAATCTCTGATATTGAAGAAAAACACTACCGCACTTCCACGCAAACATTCACCGGTGATTTTCCTTTGAATTCTGTGCAAAATTTACCAGTAATTGCTTCCGAAAGTGAAGAGAAATTTGATTTTTCTCCCTCTAATGTTGCTGCTGGTGTGAAAATATGTGATACCTTGGATTTTTTGGAAGAAATTTCAGATTAGCAGAGTGACCCATTCGCTCCCCATGATCTATATTTTCCAGCAAATTCCTGCAGCATTGCATGCACCAAAATTCAGAAGTTTGAAGAAGAAGAAAGCTGTGCATCCACCGTGTCGGTTAACCATTTATTTGAATCTGATATTAAACTTATTGGATATGGTATGATCTTATTTATATATGATATGATATTTCTTGGTTTAATATATCAAATTGATAATCTTTCAGTACTGCTTGTAGCTATTCTCATCAACGGTGTGAAGGAACAAGTACTGCAAGTCTCCTACAAAACTGTTGCTTGGGATTTGATTTCATTTCACAGTTTTGGATTTGTTGTGAACTTATTTAGATCTGATTTAATTTTTGATATAATATTATTTGGTTCATTTTTTAAAATTCAAAATATTTCAGTCATACTTGTAGCTTCTCTCACCAATTCCGGTGTGAAAAATCAAGTATCGCACTTTCTCTTCAAAATCGCTGATGGGGACTTGGTGTTAGTTTCCTCTTATGAGGTTGCTGATATTTTATTTGTGAATGATTAGCTATTTATGAAGCTATATCATATTATGGATCTCAATCATTCGCTCTCCACAGTCCCAGGGCTTCTCTACCTTTGGTCACATGCTCATCTCCTCATAGAACTAGTAAAGAGGAAAACATTCTGCATGCGCTTGGATACTCGCTCCTAAGAATTGGGGCTGATTTTACCACTCATGGTTTTTTGTTCAAGGTTGCAATATATCAGTTTCATTAGTGTTCCACACATGGTTCGAATTCTCAAGAACCTTTGCTCTCTTTTCAGATGATTTCAGCTTCTATACATGGGTCCAGTTTTCACCGTGCAACTGTTTATATTTATGATTCAGTTGAGTGCATTGTTCTTCTTCCAAAGTGGAAGATTCCTCCAGAAATATTCATTTAGTTTGGATTTATAGGTTCACATGCATAGTTTCAGGATGCTGCTGCATAGAAGAACCAAAAATTTCTTGATTTACTACTTAGTTTTAGGGGGGTTAATTTTTCCATGAGGTTTTCCCCATTTCCTTGGTTATATTAAGTAGTTACTTTATTGTACAGGGTGACCTATGGCCTTTGTTTTTGGGGCCCTAGAATTTTATGCATTTTATGTTTTCTACTCCTCCTAAGTATAGCTTAAGGGGGGGTGTTGGAGATATTTACCACCATACACACTCAATTTGGTCAATTTGGCCTAGTTAAACCACTATCCTAAGTTTTATTGAATTAATTGACATCAGATGAGCACTAGATGACATCAGCTAGATCACACCCATGCTACCTTCAGTCAAGGAGGCTAACTTAGCCTTCTCCTACATTCAGGGAGGCTAAATGGAGCACTTCGAGGGTGATCTAAGTGTCATTAATGCCCATATTGCTAACTGATGGTTACAATCAGTTAAACAGAGCAATGAAGGCACCTTCCTTCATTAAATTGATTATTCATTGATTATTCAATGAACTGGAGTCAACAGGGGCACCTCCAACCACTTCTGATGGTCAGTTACACTTCAGTTAACCTCATCGAGGTTCATTGGAGTCATTGATGCACTACCACTTGTTGGTTAGCTTGCAGTGACATGTGTCTGAGCTACTTTCCGTTAGACTCAGTCATTTATTGCACTCCGACTTCAGTTAGGGCTCAGTTGAGTCAATTAGGGTTTTGATCAGTGGTTAACTTGAGTGTTGACTATGACTTACATTCAGTTAATCTAAACTCACTCATTCAATTTGAATAACCTCCTTGGAAATTCGAATTTCTTTGTCATGCATGCTTGTAGCATGATCATAGTATTGTATTACTCATTATTTGTGTGAATATACAGAGCGGCTACTCATTTTGTAGCACAATTACACCATTTTCATGTCTTATTGTTATTAATATTTTATGAGATTGTGCTTGGAGCAATATGTCTGGCCATTTCTCCTAGCTTGTGCTACCTTGTTGGTTCTGCTGAATACCCAAAGGATCTCTGGACAAAATTGGACAGAACCTTTGGGGATCATAATATCACTTTCGAGATCACATCCAGCACACAAGAGTTCTTTACTGAAAAGTCTCGGCCTCTACTCTCTCTGATGAGGTTGTTCAAGATGAAGATGAAGCAAAATATTCTACATAGTCAATTTGAATTGAAGAAAGTCTCCTTACAGTGACTCCTTCTCCTGATGCTCCAGAAGTTTGTGAAATCTATGATATCTCATCTCCTCATATTGATAAAATATAAGAATACATTTGAATCTCTCATATTGAAGAAAAACAATACCGCACTTCCACGCAAACATTCACCGGTGATTTTCCTTTGAATTCTGTGCAAAATTTACCAGTAATTGCTTCCGAAAGTGAAGAGAAATTTGATTTTTCTCCCTCTAATGTTGCTGCTGGTGTGAAAATATGTGATACCTTGGATTTTTTGGAAGAAATTTCAGATTACCAAAGTGACCCATTCGCTCCCCATGATCTAGATTTTCCAGCAAATTCCTGCAGGATTGCATGCACCAAAATTCAGAATTTTGAAGAAGAAGAAAGCTATGCATCCACCATGTCGGTTAACCATTTATTTGAATCTGATATTAACCTTATTGGATCTGGTATTATCTTATTTAGATATCATATGATATTTATTGGTTTAATATATCAAATTGATAATCTTTTAGTACTGCTTGTAGCTATTCTCATCAACGGTGTGAAGGAACAAGTACTGCAAGTCTCCTACAAAACTGTTGCTTGGGATTTGATTTCATTTCACAGTTTTGGATCTATTGTGAACTTATTTAGATCTGATTTAATTTTTGATATGATATTATTTGGTTCATGTTTTAAAATTCAAAATCTTTCAGTCATACTTGTAGCTTCTCTCACCAATTCCGGTGTGAAAAATCAAGTACCGCACTTTCTCTTCAAAATCACTGATGGGGATTTGGTGTTAGTTTCCTCTTATGAGGTTGCTGATATTTTATTTGTGAATGATTAGCTATTTCTGAAGCTATATCAGATTATGGATCTCAATCATTCGCTCGCCGCAGTCCTAGGGATTCTCTACCTTTGGTCACATGCTCATCTCCTCATAGAACTAGTAAAGAGGAAAACATTCTGCATGTGCTTGGATACTCGCTCCTAAGAATTGGGGCTGATTTTACCACTCATGGTTTTTTGTTCAAGGCTACAAGATATCAGTTTCATTAGTGTTCCACACATGGTTCGAATTCTCAAGAACCTTTGCTCTCTTTTCAGATGATTTCAGCTTCTCTACATGGGTCCAGTTTTCACCGTGCAACTGTTTATATTTATGATTCAGTTGAGTGCATTGTTTTTCTTCCAAAGTGGAAGATTCCTCCAGAAATATTCATTTAGTTTGGATTTAGAGGTTCACATGCACAGTTTCAGGATGCTGCTGCATAGAAGAACCAAAAATTTCTTGATTTACTACTTAGTTTGAGGGGGGGTAATTTTTCCATGAGGTTTTCCCCATTTCCTTGGTTATATTAAGTAGTTACTTTATTGTACAGGGTGACCTATGGCCTTTGTTTTTGGGGCCCTAGAATTTTATGCATTTTATGTTTTCTACTCCTCCTAAGTATAGCTTAAGGGGGGGTGTTGGAGACATTTACCACCATACACACTCAATTTGGTCAATTTGGCCTAGTTAAACCACTATCCTAAGTTTTATTGACTTAATTAACATCAGATGAGCACTAGATGACATCAGCTAGATCACACCCATGCTACCTTCAGTCAAGGAGGATAACTTAGCCTTCTCCTACATTCAGGGAGGCTAGATGGAGCACTCCGAGGGTGATCTAAGTGGCATTAATGCCCATATTGCTAACTGATGGTTACAATCAGTTAAACAGAGCAATGAAGGCACCTTCCTTCATTAAATTGATTATTCATTGATTATTCAATGAACTGGAGTCAACAGGGGCACCTCCAACCACTTATCATGGTCAGTTACACTTCAGTTAACCTCATCGAGGTTCATTGGAGTCATTGATGCACTAACACTTGTTGGTTAGCTTGCAGTGACATGTGTCTGAGATACTTTCAGTTAGACTCAGTCATTTATTGCACTCCGACTTCAGTTAGGGCTCAGTTGAGTCAATTAGGGTTTTGATCAGTGGTTAACTTGAGTGTTGACTATGACTTACATTCAGTTAATCTAAACTCACTCATTCAATTTGAATGAACTCCTTGGAAATTCGAATTTCTTTGTCATGCATGCTTGCAGCATGATCATAGTATTGTATTACTCATTATTTGTGTGAATATACAGAGCGGCTACTCATTTTGTAGCACAATTACACCATTTTCATGTCTTATTGTTATTAATATTTTATGAGATTGTGCTTGAGTCCCTAGATTACTATGACAGATTAATAGGTAGACCTCCTCCTTTTTAGTTGAAGCAACTTGGAAATTATTCCTTAGCACAGTCCAAGGATGACTTCATCCACCTACAAAAAGGAAAAACGTTTCATGCTTTAGTTGTAAAGACTAAGTAATACGATGCCCCTTTTCCCTTGGTAAATCATGTTTGAGACAAACTGAAAGATTGGAAAGCAACCAAAAGTAATGACAATAATACTCATACAACTCAGTAACCACATCTTTGGAAAGACAAATAGTTTCATTTAAACATAATCATAGACAAAGAGTTTGAATACAAATCATGCTAATGATAAATACTAACATAGGATAATAATAAAAAATTCCGTAGTTGTTATAAACATTACGATAGAAGAATTATGAACTATAAGGACTCTTAGATTATGTCTTGGGAACTTCCAAAGTTACAAACAGTAAATAATTTTTTTTCTTATTATTTTATGAAATTGAGGGATGTTACAAGTGGTATCAAAGCGAGATTCCAACACTAGGCCCGATTGGCTGACTGGCATATATAAAAAAAAAGAACAATGTATTAATTTTTTTTTACAATTATTTTTATCCAGAAATATGAAACTTGTTTTGTAGGAAATGGAGAATGCTGAAGCATCTGCTGAGAATGGTTCTCAACATGTTAACCCTGACAACTTGTATGTAGATTTGAACAATCCATAGATAATACAACCAGTAGGAGATTTAAAGAATGAGCTACAAACTGTGAAACAAAATAATCAAATAATTTTAGAGATGAATGAATATCTATTGGACAAAATAAATAACCAGGAAAAAGATAAAAGAAGTGTTATTGAAACTGATTTTGAAACAACGTCTTATAAACATAAAGGGAAGAAAGAAAAGTTTCCTGACAGTGCATCTTACTCAGAGGTTAAACCAAGGTCACGTAGGGAAAGGAAAAAATACATAAGTGACAGCAATGAAAGTGACCAAAAACCTAGAAGAAAGAAGTATAAACCCTACAAAGAGATTTCTAGAGAATTCAAGAAATTAAAGCCTCCCATGTTCAATGGGGAATCAAAGAAATGAGAGGAAGCAGAAGCTTGGCTACCAGGAATGAAGAAATACTTCCAAATTTACAACTATTCTAATGGATTAAAGGCCAGGATGGATATTTATAATTTTACTGAAAAATGATATCTCATGGAAAAATATAAAGAGGGTCAAAAATCTAAAAGCGAACTATTTAACTTGGATATTTTTTAAGAAGTAATTCAAAAGAAAGTTTATGTCTAAACAATATTATGAGGAAAGAGCCAAGTATTTATATGATTTAAAACTGGGTTCCATGTCCATGAAGGAATTGAGCAACAAGTTATTAAGTCTGCTAAGATATGTACCATACATAATAGATGAAAAGCAAAAAATTCAACAGTTTTTAAATTGTTTACCTGCTAGTTTCAAAGATAGGATTGAGTTTGACAATCTGAAAACCTTGGAGGAAGCTATGAAAAAGGAAGAATTTTGTTGTGAGTAGAGCAAGAAAAGTGAAAGTCTACCTAATTGGAAGACAAAAAATACAAGTCATTTTGATCATAAGAGAAGATGATTCAATTCAAACAAGAGTTTTGGGAGTAAGTCTTGGAACTTCTCCAAGAATAACTATCAGAAAAATTATTGTAAGAATAAAATACCCCAGAATACCATAGCATCAAAAGGCAGAGATATGTCTAACACTTTTGTTAGAAATACTGAACAAAGGAAACTTGTAAAATGTTGGAAATGCCAAGGACCGCACTACACCAAGTATTGTCTAAACCAGAAAGGAAACATAAAAAACATACACACTATCCAAGAAGAAGAAACAGTTGGAGATGTGGTCAACGAGATGCACAAGATAAATGCAGCTCTGGAGAATTGACAAGCGGATCACCAGACCTCTATGGTAGAAGTGCAAGGTATGATGCAAAATTTTTCTTTTTCCATCTTAATTGATCCGAGAGCTAGTTTAAGTTGTATATACCCTAGTATCATTGAAAAACGAAAATTATTCTTAAAAGAGTTTGATAAATCATTGTTGGTCTACTTAGCTACCGACACAAAAAGAAAAATGGTAAATTATGTTGAAATTTGTAATGTGTTTATGAGTCAGTTTGAAACTCAAGTCAGACTAAATGTGTTACCTTTAGTATCTTACGATGTCCTAATAGGAATAGATTGACTTGAAAAACACCAAGTGATTTTAAACTGTTTTCAGAAAACATTTACTTGTTTGAATAATGAAGGAGAAAGAATTGTTATTACAGGAATGCCTAGGAAGATATATGTTAGACAAATTTCAGCCTTACAGATGAAAAATGATGTAAGGAAGGGTTGTAAATCCTTTTTTCTACACATTATGACTAATGAACAATTAGATAAAAAAAATAAACCAGGATTTGAGGATATGCCAATCCTGTGAGATTTCGTGGATGTATTTCCAGAAGAAATTTCATGATTACCTCCTAAACGAGATTTGGATTTTACAATTGAATTAATACTTGGAGTGGTACCTAATTTGAAAGCTCCCTATCAAATGAAAATATTGGAGTTGAATGAATTAAAGTTACAATTATAATAATTAATAGACAAACATTATGTAAGACCAAGTGTATCCCGTTGGGGAGCACCGATTCTTTTCATTTAAAAGAAAGATGGTAGTCTGCGTCTATGTATAGACTATCGTTAACTTAATAAAATGATTATTAATAATAGATATTCTCTACCTCGCATTGACGATATGTTTGATTAGATATGCGTAGCAACAATATTCTCAAAGATCGATTTAAGGTCTCAGTATCACCAAGTTAGAATTAAAGATGTAGACATCTTTAAAATTGCTTTCTGGACAAGATATGAGCACTATGAATTTGTGGTTATGACCTTTGGGCTAACAAATGCACCAAAAACCTCCATGTTCCTAATTAACAATGTCTTAAGTAAGTACTTATACAAATTTGTAGTCGTCTTTACATACGACATATTTATTTATTCTAAGACAAAAGAAGAACATGATGAACACCTAAAGATAATTCTACAAGTGTTAAGAGAACATCAATTATATGCTAAGTTCAGCAAATGTGATTTTTATAAAGATAAAATACAATATTTAGGGCACGTGATATCCGAAGAAGGGATATAGGTGGAATCGGATAAAATAAAAGCTATAATTGATTAGTATTTCCCTAAAGACGTAACTGATGTACGACCCTTTATGGGGATAACGAGTTATTATAGAAAATTTATTGAAGGATTTTCAAGGATTGCAAATCCTATAACTTCATTACAGAAAAAGGGTAATAAATTTGTTTGGGATTAGAAATGCGAAGACATTTTTAATAAACTAAAAGAGTGAGTAACTATTGCACCCATCCTAAAAATAGTAGACCCAGACAAGGATTTCATCATATGCACTTATGCATGCAACGAAGGATTGGGCGAGGTGTTGACACAGGAAGGTCATGCAATTTTATATGAATCAAGAAAATTAAAGACTCATGAAAAGAATAATGAAACTTATGATTTAGAATTGGCTACAATAATCCACACTTTAAAAATGTGGTGTCATCACTTAATAGGTAAAATATTTCTGCTAATGTCTGATAACATAAGCCTAAAATATATGTTTGATCAGCAAAATCTAAACGCAAGGCAAGCTAGATGGTTATCTTTCCTTAGCGAATATGATTTCAAAATCAAACATATTAAAGGGAAAGAAAATAAAGTGGCTGATGCCTTGACCAGGAATGTTGTAACAAGTTGTATAGCTTCCATTAGCAGTTATAAAATTGATTTGGAAGATAAATTGAAAGAAGTTATAAAGCGGGATCCAAAATACCAGATTTTGAAAGAAAAGATAACTCAGAATACAACTGAAAATATAATTTCGGATTACAGTTTTAATGAAAAAACTCTAATATTGTTTAAAAACAGACATTATGTACCAAATGTACCGGAAGTTAAACTGTTGATTTTGAATTAATTACTAAAAATTCCTTATTCAGGACATCTGGGGTATCAGAAAATGATAAGTATGTTAAGAAAAGAAAACATTTGGCATAACATGAAGAATGAGGTTGCTGAATTTTTAGCTAGGTGTATTCAATGTTAGCAAGTTAAGGTTGAACATCAACACCCAACAAGCCTTTTACAGCCATTACCAATTCCAAATCGGAAATAGAAAGTCATCAGTCTTGAATTTGTAACTAGATTACCTAAGAACCAGAAACATAATGATTCCATAATGCTGGTTGTGGATAATTTAAGTAAAGCAACACACTTTATTCTTGTTAAAACAACTCATATAGCTGCTAACATTGTAGACATCTTCATGAAAGAAATATTCCACTTGCATGGAATGCCAAAGGTAATTATTTCTTATCAAGATCCTAAATTTACTGGTAATTTTTGGAAAATTTTATTCAAAGTATTAGACACTAAACTAAATTTCAGTATTTTTATCAGCCGCAAACGAATGGACAAACAAAAAGAGTTAATTGCATACTAGAAGATATGTTGCGAATGTATGTTAGTGATTATCCCAAGAAGTGGGAAGATTATTTTCACTTAGTTGAATTTTCTTACAATAACCATTATTAGGCCTCATCAAAGCTTAGTACTTTTTAAATATTATATGGTAGAAAGTGTAACACTCCTATTACATGGAGTAATCCATTATACCGATTGATGTTAGGACCTAACATGTTAAAAGCATTGGAACTAATAGTGAAACATGTACAAGGCAACTTGAAAACTGCTCAAGACAGGAAAAAAGTTATGCTGACCTTAAAATAACTCCAAAGGAATTCCAAGTAGGTGAGCATGTGTTTGTTAAAATGAAACGAAGGAAGAGCTCCTTTAAACTAGGGAGTTGTGCTAAATTAGAACCCAGGTATTGTGGACCCTTTGAGATATTGGCAAGAGTGGGTCCAGTGGCTTATCAACTAGCTTTGCTGCCTAATCTTAAGATACATAATGTTTTTCACATTTCTATTTTGAAAAATTATATACATGATGCTACTATTGTGATTGACTGGAATGTGATTCGGGTAGAACCAGAAGGATATTTTCTAGTGGAACCAGATTGTATTCTCGATAGGAGGGGAATTTTTGTCCAGAATCACACCATTGGATAGGTAAAGGTGCAGTGGAAACACCTTAGTCTAGATGAAGCGACTTGGGAATTGGAGAGAGATATGCGGGTGGCATATCCAACTCTATTTCAAGAAGACTCAAAATAATTTAATCAACATCGAGGACAATGTTGAGTTTAAGGGGGGGTGTTTGTAACATGCCCAAAACCGAAAAATAAACATTTATTATTTATTTCAGCAAAAACATTATGTAAATTTTTATTGTAAAGTTTATGACCAAGTGGGTCAATGATGAATGTAATTGAAAAATTATTTATTTTAATATTAAATAAAAGGAGACACCTATTCAGGGAGACTATTAAATGATTGTTCACTTCCCACTAGGAGGAAGGAGCAGTTGTAGAAAGTTGGTTGACAAGTGGAAGCACTAACATTCACTTTCTAGTTGTTGCAGGAGCATAATCCCTAAAAATGTGGTCATGTTCCCTCAGAGGGGGAACTGAGCTGGGTGGATCATTAAATTCTAAAAGTGACCCAAAGGACTAGGAAATCTTATATAAAACTATCAAATTTTGTAGGAGGCTCACTATTCATTATGATTTATGGGAGAATGAACTTTGTGATTGTTGCAAACTGAAAAGTCAGGCATACAAATAATTTGATGGTGGGATAGCTAAAGTGTTTTTTTGAGTTAAGTCTATTGTGTTAAGTTGTAGAAGTCTGTTGTGTGGAAAATATCTCCCTTCTAGTGGCACTGTGAGAAAGCTCGGGGGTCCTAAGCAAGTGATTTGGCTAATTCAGGAAAGGTTGGGTGGAACAGTCTCCGTTGGGTGTTAGTCCCTTTCCTCTACAACACATCTAGGTTCCAACTCTAATCTGTATTATGACATTGTTTACTTCTATTCTAAGAAAACTGTAAATTGTTTAGAATGAAGTATCCCTTGTATTTTTCCTCTCACCGAAGTGATGTACTCTAGTACAGGGAGATATGAATTATTCTAAGTAGGAAGATATGATATTGTGTTGAGTAATGATGGAAACCTTATGCATGATAGTTATTACAGTCCATACAATGTATCATATTTACATACTGTTTACAATATATTGATATTTAGAATTTACAAACTACATCTCTTAATCCAAATAGAAAAAAAAAACATTAATAGTTAGTAGAACTGAACTTTCATTTATAGTACAAGTTCAAGAACTAGAGTAATTACAGAGCCTTTTATTTTATATACATATAAAGTTATATACTTTTCCCAAATATTTTATCCTCTAATGACATAACAATATAAATGTTCAGATCCAAGTTCTTCTAAAACACTCTGTTTAGAATAATCTCTTTAATACCAAATTGTTTCATCCTTAATCAAACTCCATAATAAAGACTAGAGTTCTCAATGAACCATAATAAAGACTAAACTAGATTTATTAATAGTATCTTAATCTTAGATTCTTAACAGTTAAGTCATTAACTACCACCGAGTCGAGATCATCCACAAATATTAGCACTGATTATAGGCTTATGATTAAACCGATGATGTCTCTGCAATGTTTCTCTTATAGAAGGATATTACAAGCTTAGGGTTTTTTATTCGAATGGTATGGTGAACTAACCATTTATATTTTCTCTCCATCAATAATAGAAGTTAAATATAGACACATAACTTATTAAAAGTAAGAGAACAAAAGGAAAATACTTATCTATTTGACAGATTGCTCCATGGCCTTTTTAAAGTATGAATATAAACGAATAAATAACAACGTAGAATATAAGTACCGAAGGATTTCAAAATATAAACCCTAGTGTTTAATAAATTTTTATAATCATGCTATATTATGGTAAATATTAATATTCATTGTAAATCTATCTCACGACTTTTACCGTCTGATATTTACAAAAATTGTGAACTTTAAAAAAAAAACAAGTGAAATACAGAATGTTCCATAGCTATAGCAAAAATGAAGTTTTAGTACCCTTTCAGTAATAAAACTGTTAAAAAAAGAACCATTGTAGTTTTCAAGTAAATGGTGGCCTTACGACCTGTTAAGAAAAAACTACAAGCAAGCTTGTATAAATACCTCATGGTCACTTATGCAAAACATCAAAGAGAAACACCAATAGAGTAGATAACCAAGACGAATTATTTCATGGATAAATGATCACAGCTTCTAGTAGAATTTTTTTTAAATGGGGCACTCACATGGGTCCTTTATATAAAAATATACATACATGGAGACAGTCATATATCATTTTCCAAAACAAAACTCTGTCATTTTCTTCCAGAACCAACGTATATCGTTTATCAACTCCACAATCGAATGTGTAACCATACACTATGTTTCTCTAGGAGCAACTTAAAAGAATTCATAAATAAAACCTAAGGATGTGAAATGTTTTTATATTGGAGAAACCAACACATAGTAGGAAGCCCCAAGGCCATGGGACTAAACGCACAAACAAAACTTTCGGTTTGTTCCAAGAGCCAGGAAGAATGGCCACAAGTCTTACCAATTTTCTGATCGGTTTCCTCAGCAAGTATTTCCACCCACATCCTTGTCACCGAGAGCTGGTAGGGTGTTCTCCTGCACACATATAATTTTTGTTATGGAGTGTAAATGATAGTTTACAAACTATATGCAAACAAAGAAAACTTTAGTGAAAATATTTTACCTTCTATGCATTTCCAATAGCCTTCCAAAAGACACAAAGAGAGGACCATAACTCCATCAAAGAAAAAATATTCAAGCATCGACAGTCCGAAGGGTAACAAAGGCTACGTTCTAAGGTCTCTCTATCTCTGTCTCCACAGTAAGAAACCGGTGAAACTAAAACCACAGAGGTCATTTGCAACAAACAACATGAAATGGAAATGACTAAATGACTAACACGTCAGAGTTGAATAAACCCTAGGGTTTGCAAACGCCTCTATTTTTCTGCCACCTGGAATTTATTTAAATACAATCACCTGAATTAAGAAGAAAACGAATTTAAGAGAGGTCCTTTGTTTGTTGTTATGACCCTTTTTGTTTCCAAAGGGTCACTCCACTAGTCACATCATAATTAAAGGCTGAGACTCAATATTTATGTCTCCCACCCTTGAAATTATAACATATAGTTTAAGTTCTAGTACTTTTCCTATATATTAGTTAAGCGGAAGTTATTCCATTATTTACGATATAGTTTTAAAAACATAGTTTGGACTTAAGTTACATTTTCTTTATGATAAAGTTGTGAAATGGTATAGTATTCAAGCCGAACATTAATAATTGGATTAAAGAGTAATTTTTGTTCCACAACCTAGGTAGACCTCCTCCTTTTTTGTTGAAGTAACTTGGAAATTATTCCTTAGAATAGTACAAGGATGAATTCATCAACCTGTAAAAAGGAAAGAAGGTCCATGCTTTAGTCGTAAAGAGTAAGTAATACCATGACCCTCTTTCCTTAGTAACTGATGTTTGGGACGAAGTAAAAGATTAGCAAGCAACCAGAAGTAATGACAATAATACTCATACAACTCAATAACCACAATGTCAGAAATAAATAAATAGTTTCATTATAACATAATCATCGACAAAGGGTTCGAATACAAATCATGCTAATGATAAAAACTAACATAGGATAAAAAAAATCCTGCAGTTGTTATAAACATTACGATACAAGAATTATGAACTATAAGGACTCACAGACTATGTCCTGGGAACTTCCAAAGTTACAAATAGTAAATATTTTTTTTATTATTACTTTATGAAATTGAGGGATGTTACAATATAATTTTATTATATTTGGAAATTTTAATTAATTTTATTTAAATTATATATTTTTTTAATTTAAATTATAATATAATTTTGTTATGTTAAATTTTTTTATTTTATTGATCATTTTGAAAAAATGTATATAGCCATTTGTTATTTTATCCCTATTAATTCCAACTTCTATAAAAAAACTAATTTAGATAAAAATTGTCTTTATGATCGTTTAGAACACGATATTTTTTTGTTTAAGGAAGGAAGGAAATATCCTTTTGATGGGCGACTTCAATGCTTGAACTTCCAGTAACCAAGTTATTATTTTAAGCAACTACTCCAACCCTAATCCTCTTTGGTTGGACGAAGACCTTGAGCTAGCTAACAAGTAAAAAAGAAGTTATGAAGATCTAGGTGAAAATGTATTCGAGTCTGAGTTGGTTAAATTTTGTAGTGCTCAAGATCATATCATTTGCAACGGTCTCAAAAAATGGCCAAACTCTAGCCAGATGACTTGTATCCATGGGATTGGAAGTAGTGTGGTAGATTATGTTATATCTTATATCCCTATACACAACAAATTAATAGATTTCAACATCTTCAGTGACCATGAGCCTGACTCTGATCATAGACCTTTAATTATAACTCTCAATATTTCTATGTATACCGATCCCCATGAGGAAAACTATCATTGTCAAAATCACCTGATCTTCGATAAAAATAAAGCTGGCATTTTTCTCCATAATCTAAAAAATGGAATAGTTCCTTTATCCAACATGGAGAATATAGAAAATCTCTACCATAATTTTGCTACAACCCTCTTGTCATCCATTAACAAGTTCTATATTGAATTCTCAACTAAAACTAGAAATACCATAACCAACCCTTGGTTGGATCAAGAGTGTAAATATGTGAGAAAATAAATTAAGCAAGCTACTACAGATTCGATAAAAATGGACAAGATAAATCACTAGAAAGCCTTAATTAAAAGAAAAAAATGACATTATCTAAGTTAAAGGCAAGAAAATCTCCTACACCTCTCTAAGGTGGCTCCTAAGAAATTCTGGAGGCAAATTCTAACTCGCAAAATAAAAGAAGATAGTAAAATTGCTTTAAAAGATTGGAATTCCTATCTTAAAACACTTTATGAATCCTTGGATACCATAGATAACATTCAAACCCTTCTTACAATGAAAGAAGTTTTCTTGTTAGAAGACATAGATTCCGGGGTTAAGTGCTTAGCAAATGGAAAAGCCAAAGATATTGAATTCTACCAAGCGAAAATCTTAAAAATTGGAGCGCTTGTCTCCATCCCACACATCCACAAACTCTTTAATATAGCAGTCAAGCAAGGGTTTCCTATGTTAGGATTATTAATCCTCCCTTGGTCAAATGTCTATTAGATTAATTATTTCCTAACTTAGGAACCTTAATTAAATATTTGGGTCCACTAGTACAATTGGGTCCAGTTGGCCCAATGGGGCCACATGTACTAGTCATTGGAGTGTGGGGAACACTGCTAGAAGTTAACTGCCACTTACTACATGTGCATGCATTAGTTTGGGCGCCTCCTAGACCAATCCATACATTTTAGGAGCCATTAGGAGTCCCAACCCCAACCTACTTTAGTTAGTTGGTGTTAGTGATATTTAGTCTTAGATAGCCCCCATTTACAATTAGTTATTTCACCATTAGTTAGCTAGCACAAGCATTTCATGGCTAATGCATTGTTGCATGGGGAGTAGTGCTTTACCTACCACACTTAGTTGCACTGAGTTAATTAGTTGTCACTGATTGTTGGAGTTATTGGTCATCGAGGAGTTGTCTATTTGGACTCTGATATTGATTGGGAGACCTTGAGTTAGAGATTTAGTTAGAAATAGACATATCCACTTGAAGGATTCGAATTCATATCCCATGCATTCAAATTCTTCCTATGTAAACTATTGTAACACTGGATATTATTATTGTGAATGATATAGTAAATTCCTGAGCAATACTTGTCGGTTTCCTGTGTGATTTCTTTTGTTCATTTTGTATCTTCATTCTCCATTCTTTTGTTGTAAACATTATTAGAACTATCTTCTCGAATATCTAAATGGCATTCAAATTCCAATATCCTACACCTTGGACTCAAAGCCTCATTACTCCTATTTTCAAAAGTGACGATAAAAGTTACCACTCTAACTATCGAACTATTATGATTATCCCTCTCTTAACTAAGTTATATGGCATTATCTTAGAAAAGAAGCTCAATGGATGGCTATAAATAGAAGGTAAGCGGGCTAAAGGCCAAGTAGGTTTTAGAAGGAATCATTCAACCACGGACCACCTCCTTACATTTAGGATCATTGCAAAGAAATGTTGTAATAATAAGTTTGACCTATATTTTTGCTTTGTAAATTTTAGAAATGCTTTTGATACAGTTCCTAGATATAACCTATGGAATAGGTTAGAGGATCTTAAGGTTCCTTTTGAGTTGAGAGCTGTCACGATATGGTTATACAAAAAGGGCATTGCCAAGTTTAAGAATAATGAGGGGTGGACAACATATATAAATTGTAATATTGGATTTAAACAAGGTATCCCCCTCTCCCATACACTTTTTGGCATTTAGATTGATAACCTAGAAAAGTGTTTAGAAAAAACAGGTTGTGTCGGTACAATCTTAGTTGGGACAGTTATCATCCTCCTACTTTATGATGATGATATTGTTCTTATGGAAAGGTGTCATTTTGATCTCGATGAGAAATTAAGAATTCTTAAATATTTTTTCTCTAACATTGGTATGATTGTTAACAGTGACAAGACAAAAATCATGATTATAAAATCTAAGAAAGACACCTATGCAAATTTAATTTATGATAATAGAAATCTAGAGGAAGTGAGTTCTTACAAAAATCTAGGAATTGATATTCATCACAAGCTCAATTGGAACTATAGGATAGAGAAAAGGATTAATGGAGGGAGGAAAGCTTATTTTGGTCTTGAAAATAAATGTAAATAAGCCAATCTGGTCATGTGGGATAAAAATAAGTTCCTATTTGAAACTCTCGGAATCCATGTTATCTTGTATGGTTGTGAAGTATGGGGGTGCAACATTTCTAGAGAATCTTGGAGGAAGATTGAGCAAATCCAGAAGCGGTTTATAAATTATAACCTCAAAAATAAAAGCAATACACTTTATCCTATTCTCCTCATAGTAGTGGGTCTTTCCCCCATCGAGAGCATTTCTATGATGAGGTACCTGATGTACAAGCATAAGATAAATAACATGGGAAATGAGAGACTTCCTAAACTTGCTTTAACATCAAGTCAAAACCAACTACGCCTCTAGCGGTGTTGGTGTAAGTTACCATGGCTTGGTTAAACCATTGGGGCATTAATGAAAATGACATTTTGCAGAACATTGACAATATCAAAAAACAAATCTACTAATTTTAAAGAGAAATTCTGGTGTGAGGATAATTTAGCAGTTTAGAGAAAATTAAGATACTATAAGGAGGTCATTAATCCTAACTTGGAGGATCAGAAGTATCTATCAATAGTAACTAGCTCATAGAATAAAATTAATATATCCAAGATTAGAACGAATTCTCATGAACTCCATAGCGAAACATGGCGTTGATCTATTCCTAAAACTCTATGGTCAGAAAGGGTTTGCCATCTATGTGAATCTATGAGCGTTGAAGATGGAAATCTCCTTCTCTTAGGGTTCCTTTCTTACACCCACATTAGATCTAAGTTTCATAGTATTTGCTACAATACAAACTTTTATAACCTCATAACTTGCCAAAACTATAGTGAGCTTGGAAAGTTTCTTAGCAAGATTTTTGAGCATAGGAACACAATTTTAAAGTAAACCAAGTATTTCCCTTTTAAGGTCCGATAGTTCAAAGTTGGTCTCAGTGGACGTTAATCATCATCATCATCAGTTGTTAAAGGCTCCATGTAAACAAAGGTGGTAAGCAAAATTCAAAGTTATTAGGAACTATTTAAGAAAATCTCTCTAAATATTAAACATTAATAATATTAATTTCAATTATTTAGTTTTAATTTTTATTAAATGAGGAATTTAGTTATTAAAAAATTAAAATTTATTTATGAAAAAATGATTTATATATAAGTTTTAAGAGGTAGTTCAATTGGTGGGATTTTTTTGAGACAAAGA
>LPNX011206281.1:203466-268843 GCA_001517045.1 Pseudotsuga menziesii | reverse complement strand
ATATATATATATATATATATATATAATTTATTTTTATATAAATTATAATATTATTTTAAATATCCAAAAATTGTTAAAGGAAGACCTAGCACAGTTACCTAAGAACCTTTATGATTTTTGAGTCAATAGAGAAACACATAAGGAAGAAAGAGAGGCTAAATTTTATGAATATACAGAATCCTTAGAGAAACATAGGAAAGAAAGAGAAGCTAAACTCCAAATAGAGTTAAAATTCATGCTCTGTAATAAATTTACATATTTTCAAGAAGCGATCCAAAAACAATTAGACGATAAGATAAAAAACAAATTGGAGAACAAGGCAGAGATAATGGAGACTAGATTGCAAGCAATGGAAATTGAAAAAACACCCGAACAATGAGAGGAAGATACAATATAAAATATTAATTTAAAGTATAGGATTAAAGAGTTAGGAGGAAAAAGTTAACCAAAATATAACCATAAATAATATAGAAGGTAGAATAGATATCAAACTCATTAAAGATGAAATGAATAAGCTCATAGCCTTAGACCATGAGCATAACAAAAGAGATTTAAACCTCATAATTTTTTGTTTAAAAGAGGAGGAAGAAGATGATGCGTTAGCCATTGTCAAAATAGAACTTTGCAATAGGTTACAAATATGGGTTAAGGTTAGCTCTACCGAACAAAAATTCTTAAATATTTTTTTTCTAACGTGGGTATGATTGTTAACACTGAAAAGACAAAAATCATGATTATAAAATCTAAGAAAGACACCTATGCAAATTTTATTTAGGATAATAAAAATATAGAGGAAGTGAATTCTTACAAGTAGCTTGGAATCGATATTCATCACAAGCTCAATTGGAACTATAGCATTCAGAAAAGGATTAATGGAGGGTGGAAAGCTTATTTTGGTCTTGAAAATAATTGTAAATCAACCAATATGGTCATGTGGGATTAAAAGAAGTTCCTCTTGAAAACTCTTGTCATCCATGTTATCTTGTATGATTGTGAAGTATGGGGGTGCAACATTTCTAGAGAATCTTGGAGGAAGATTGAGAAAATCCATAAGTGATTTTTAACTTATAAACTCATAATTAAATGCAATACGCCTTCTCCTATTCTACTAATAGAAGTGGGTCTTTCCCCCATCAAGAACATGGCTATGACTAGGTACATGATGTACAAGCATAAGATAAATAACATGGGAAACAAGAGACTTCCTAAAATTGCTTTAAACTCAAGTCAAAACCAACTACACCTCAAGCGAGGTTGCTGTAAAGATACCATGGATGGGTTAAACCATTGGGGCATTGATGAAAACGACATTTTGCATAACATCATAACATTCTACCCTCTTCTATAATGTATCCTATTTAACAAAAAGTTAAAAGATTCCTAGAATATTTCATATTTTGGGCATAACATTTTTCTTGTAACTCGGAATTAGGCAGACTTTTGACCATTGGAAATGTATTGCAATTATCTACAACTTTATTGTTTTGTGTTTTTTTCTAATTCCTTATCGTTTGTCCATGGAGGGCGTTTTAGTAACAGAACATTTTTTAAAAGATGCTTTAAAAATACATATTTTAAAATATTCTTTGTTACTAAAACTCCAACCTCGGACAAATGGTAATGATATAGGAAAAACTCAAAAAATAAAAGTTGTAGAGAATCTCAAGACCTTTCTAATGGTCCAAAGTCCTCCTCATTTCGAGTTACGAGCAAAATGTTATGAATAAAATACGAAAGCTTCCTGAAATATTATAGTCTTTTTTCAAATAGGATACATTTTGGGAAAAATAAAACCTTATGTTGATACTGTCAAAAATATTTTTACTTCTAAGTTTAAAGAGAAATTTTGGTGTGTGAAAAAATTAGTGGTTAAGAGAAAATTAAGATATTATAAGCCAGTCATTAATTCTAACTTGGAAGATCAGGAGTATCTCTTGGTAGTAACTAGCTCATGGAAGAAAAATAATATAGCCAAGAATAGAACGAACTCTCATGAACTCCATAGTGAAACAGGGTGTTGGTCTATTCCTAAAACTCCATGGGAGGAGAGGGTTTGCCATCTTTGTGAGTCTTTGAGCATTGAGGATGAAAATCACTCTTTTAGAGTGACTTACTTACACCCACATTATATTTGAGTTCCATAGTATTTGCTACAACACAAACCTTTATAACCTCCTAACTTGCCAAAACTATAGTGAGCTTCACTAATACACAAGAGAAAAATTGCGACATTTTTTCGTTTCTATTCCCACGTTTTGTCGTCTCACTTGCGACAATAACGGTCATGACATTTCATGGCACTTATTGCGTGGATATATCGACGAAGTTTCTAAGCCGTTGATATAGAGACGAAAAATGGCCGCCCATGTCTTCTATATGGTGGCCTTCAATTGATTTTTTAGCATTTATTTTCCACATTTCGTCACTCTATTGACACATTTTTCATTTCTATAATGATGGAAATATGGCCAAAAACTTCTATTCAAAATCTATTTTCCATGACAAACCGTGGAATACGTATGACAAGCATGTGCCTCTCTATCGACGAATTATGGAATTGGAACAACAAATTATTCCACGCATTCGTCGCTCTATCGACACGGTTGTCGTCCTTATAACGACGAAAATATGGCCAAAAACTGCCATTTTTTTGTTTCCATGCAAAACTCTGGATCATGTTCAATGAAAGTTAGTCTCTTGATCAACGAATTCTAGAATTTGAATAGAAATTTCGTCCACGAATTCGTCACCCTATCAACCAATTTGTCATCGCTAGAACAACGAAAATATGGCCAAAAACTGCTAGACAAAATTTAGTTTCCACATAAAAGCGTGGAACATATTTGATAAAATATTCTCATTCTATCAACGAATTCTGGAATTTGAATAGAAATTTATTCCACGCAAAACCATGGAAAATGAAACACTTTCGACGAAATCTGCAAGTTGAACGGTAAATGTTTCATGAAAGTGCATCTCTATAGCGACGATATTCCTCAAAAGCCACCCCAGGTTTCAACGATTTTGTAGTACTCACGACGAAAGTTGCTCGATATTGAGACGAAACCTGGAGGTTTCAAAAAAAATTAAAAAACCATGGAAAGGCACCTTCCTTTCCACGGTTTTGGATCTTCAATAGGTGCTTGTGAACAATTACATACTATATTTTAAAGACAAAGAAATGGATAAAATGTAACACAGGAAAGGTGATTTATAGAAAAGAAATATATCAGGAAAGTAAGATATGTGAAAAAACATATTGAAGTAAAAGGAAAAAAAATAAATGGGAAGTTTAGGGGGGAGGTCAAAAAGTGTTAACCAACTCTAAAAAATAAGGCATAATGATTTAAAAAGTTCCCCTAAGCACCCTAATTATTGCCTCAAAAATTGTTTTCCGATTAGGATGCACAAATCCATAATAATTGGCTAAAATACATAATTAGAGGATAAAGTGGCACCTCTTAGAGCGGATTCTATGACAAGGTAGGAGGGTATGTCTATAAAAATATCATCGATAAAATACATTGTAACCACCATAGGGATCGTATAAACATTAATTAAATTATATTCTAGGCACCACTAAGAGATGATTTCTATGATAAGGTAGGGGGTACATCTATAAAAATACCTTCGATAAAAGACGTAGGCACCACTGGGCTCGGATCAACTTATTGTGATCTGAAATTAGGTTAATCCCATTGGGGTTTAAAGATCCCACAAGGGCTTGGAAGGATGCCCAAAGAGCTTGGAAGAAGCCCGCAAAGGCCTGTAGATACCCGCAAAAGCTTAAATAAGCCCACAAGTTAGAAGTAAAGGAAGCCCATGTTCTGAAGATGAAGGGAGCTCGAAATTTGAAGAATAAGGAATCCCGCAGGTATAAATGAAGCCAGAGAAGGGCAAAGCCACAATTTTCGGAAGAGATGAAAATGAAAAAACTAATCCTTCTTATGCAACCACCTCAAGCGTGGCCAAGATCGGTCAAAGTTAGTACAAAATATGCCCAAAAGAAAAAAATTCCCTTGAGCACATGATAGGAAAGAGACATGTTAATCAACAAAAAACTGACAAATTATTTCTATTCTTTTATTATGTGTACAAAAAATTCATCATATATCACCTTTTGGCATTGATCAAAAGCAGGTTCCATAGTTGAGCATGCAATTTGTAGTTTAGAAACCATATCAAAATTTCCTTGGAGAGACTCCTCGTAAAATATCATCACTTGCTCTATTACGTGTGAAGAGATACTAGTGATAATTCATCATACTACAAAAAAACATACGGTGCATTGAATTCGTCTTTATTGAAAAATAAATAAATAATAAAACAATAACTCAACCCCTAGGGAGAAAGAGTAGTTGTTCACCTAGAAAATTTGTGTAGGATATTTGTAGTGCCAACTGGTGGTAAGTCATTTTGATGTTGCTCATTATTGGAAGAGGTGAGTNTGCAACCACCTCAAGCATGGCCAAAATTGGTCAAGTTAGTATCAAATATGCCCATAAGATAAAAATAGTCCCCTAAGCACATGATGGGAAAGAGACATGCTAGTCAACAAAGAATTGACAACTTATTTCTATTATATTACTAGGATTGATCTCATGTAGAAAAAAACTCATCATAAATTACCTTTTGGCACTGAGAAATAGGTTGCACAGTTGAGCATGCAATTTGTAGTTTAGAAACCATATCATAATTTCCTTGGAGACACTCCTTATGTAATAACATCACTTTATCTTCTACCTTTGAAGATCTAGACATATGAATTTATGGTCCACATATGTGCCATGCAACAACTGAAATTTTATCATCACAGTAATCAGAACATGTAAAATAGTATAATCAATAACCCGTGTTATTCATTTAAAGTGCCATTTACAATATGATTTCCAGATCTATGTATGTTATAACATAGATAGAAAATACTAACTTAATAAAAATTTAGTGCCAAGCTAACCATAATGTTATTATCATTCACTCGATCCTATATGTAAGCTCTGAAATATAAAAAATCATCAAGTCCCTTACCATCACCTAGCTCTCAATAGCAATAATTAGTACTAAGAAAATCCAAAACAATACTTAGTAAAATAATGTCAGAATTGTATCACTGTGCATTCAGAGATGTAAGGTTCCATATCTCAGTAAAAAATCAGACTTACATTTACCCAGAAAAGTAATACGAATAGGGGAGAAAACTAATCAAATCAATAAGATATATTTATACAAAATACACCACCACCTAAATAGTTTGAAATACTAACTTGTTTTCTGTTTTGAGTGTGCAGAGAAGGCATCTAGGGCATATGAGGTATGCAATAAATATTGTAGACCTGTGTTTGATAAAGGAGAGGGCTCGGATTGTGGGAGCAGTAGGTCTGCGTTTTTACGGTTTTACACAAAAATTCTTTTTTTAGGGATTTCTTTTTTGATAAAATAAAATTTACAAAAACACATAAAAATTAAGTCTAAAACCTAAGAAAAACAAAAATAACCTAAGAATAATATTTACAAGTATACAAATCAGAAAATTTAGTTTTGAAAGATAGATGAACAATTAGGGTTTGAAAAATTAAAAGCTCTTAACCTAGGGTTTTATCATGCCAAAATTATAGGAATAAGGGCTGAAAAAATCCTAATTTATTCTACGTGAGTTTTCTTCTATTTTTCTACGTTGCTAAGAAGCATTTGTGTTTTATGTAGAAGGTTGTCTCCTAGTTTGGATGATAGTCTAAAAGCAGTTATTTACTATTGGTTGTATCTATTGTATCTTAATAGAATGAAATAGAATTTAAGGATAAATACAAACACGTTAAGGATAAAGAACATGTCGAAACTCTTACCTTATCATTGTCCTTTCGCCAGATCCATTCGCCCATACAACTTGATAAGAGTTGTCGACGAGATGTATTTCCATCATGAAGACCTGCATAAATCATCAAAGAATTTTTTTTTATATGAGTAAATAATATATAAGAAAATAAACAGTCATTGAAATCCTACTACAAAGTCATGTAGAAATCAATGAACCGTGAATGTTAAATTTATTAACATTTTTTTAAGAAATAGACATGCATTTAAAAATTTACAACCATCTTTAATTCATAGTAATAAAAGAGTATCTATACCTTATTGAGCTCCTATCTGTTTCAAGAACAATTTTATATTTCCTACTGAACAGGGCCAACCACATGAAGGTGGAAGCTCATATGGCCCCTTCCCCACACCTCACATCGCTCTCAATTCCTTATACCCAATAACTGATGTTGTTTACATAGAAAAAATTTAAACATTCATGCATAACTAGGCTAGTCATCAAAACATATAAACATAAGAACATTGAACCATAATGAGATAATTCATATAAACATTGTTTTAGACTAACAACATCGATATACATCCAAATACAAGTCATGAATTTATACATCTACTTTCTCTTTGATTTCTGTTTTTTTGCATTGAAATAACTGACGATAATTGGGATATTATCATCATCATTTGGTGGATTATCTACAAATCCATGTCCTTCTAGTGTTTGTATTTCCATCCCCTCATGTATCATACTTCTTGTACGTCGTTGACTAGGGCATGGAGTCAGTTCTAAATGGGTGTGAACTGCAACAACGAAAATGGGCATATCGATATGTTGAAATATTATTGAAATTAATAGTTCATCATTTTGATTAAAATTACAATATTTCTCTTTGCATGTTTGTGTAGATGTGACAACTGGTGTGTTAATTGGTTCTCTACTTGCTAATTCCTCTTGCAGTTCACCCTCTTGAGCTTCACAGTCTTCGATCAAAAGAAGAAAATTTAAAAGTATACGTAAAAAAATAAATATCTATAATCACAGTAGATATTTATATTTCCAAATCAAACATACCAGAATGGCCACTCTACTCCCCACTATCATGGTACATGCACACCCCAACATCAGCTGGTACGTGCGGAGTACCGCTGGATTCAGTGTTGCTTAACAAAAACATAAATATTTAGTTATGGGTGATATAATAAAAACTTAATAGACTTCAATAGTATACTGCAATGATGTTCTTATTCATTTTAATTACCTGCAACTGCGTCATTGGGGATATTGGAGTCTTCCCCAATATTTTCCGATCTTCAATGACACTTTTAAAACCATACTTGAAACCAAACTTTAGGTCTTCCTCGGTGGCATCATCTTGGAACGCATTTCCCTGCAATGCATAACACATATAAAATTCCCTCTATCAAAAGAAGATATATTTTGTTCACTAATTTGAAATAAATATTCCCCACAGTTAATCATTTAATTCTTACGATTTGGGCTCTTAGTTTTCTATAGCCACCCTGGCCCAGTCTATGTTGCCCATGATTTTCCACTCTATCATTGTTTTCTTTGGAGGTGTTTGGTAGCCTATATATGAAAATTTTGAAAAACGTTAGATATCACAATTCTTGCTTAATACAAAAAAGAAAAAAAATAAATGAGCATATTTCACCAAAAATATGATATGTGTTGTACCTTTCTTTTCCAGGCCGTAGCTGTTTTCTTTGTCTTTTTAGCAAGTTCTCCTTTGCATATTCTATGAGTGCCTTCCACTCTTTCTCCGGAACCATGGGAGGGAACTCATGGTTGAGGTAAAGTTGCAATGTATCCCTATATTGGGCACTGGTATATTTTAAATTCTCGCCGGCTAACTTTGCAACCACTTTCTTGTTGAATGTATTTTCAAAAAAGTTTACCATGTGGTCTATCAATACATCTCTCTTTGCACTATATTGGCTATTCCACCGTGTACGAATGGTGGGGCCAAACAGCTCCAATGCTTTGTCATTCAAATTCCTGTAGAAAACATTGTTTCCTACATAAACATGTAATCCATTAATTTATAATAATTCCAGCGTATGTCCATTTCAATTTCATGATTAAAATGAATAAATTAATTAATAAATACCCGTAATCTTTTGAATCTTGATCAGAACACAAGAGTCATCAGCCATAAAAAATTTTGACACTCCTCCGAGGCCAATCGGAGGAGTGTCAAAAACCCTCATTGGTACATTGCTTTGTTGACGTTGTTGTTGCATTGGAGTATGACTGCTACCTATACCTGTCTCGACAATTTCTCTAGTCACGGGTTGTAAAAACTCCTACAAATGAAAAACTTTACTTTATCAGATCAGTTGGAAAAATAGAAAACATAACATCAGATATGAAATCATGTCATAGCTTAAAAAAATATGTGAAGATTCCACTTACCCCATAAGATTTTATTTTTTCTTTCAACTCTTCAATCCTTGCCCTAATCTCCTATGTCATGGGACTTATGCAAGCCAAGGAGATCATTTCTATGTTTTCCTTTTTCAGGGCCTTCTTTATAGTATCCATAGGGTCTATGAAATAGTAAATTTCATCCTCAAGCTCCTCATCACCCAAATGAAGTGCACCGGACTAAATTCATCAAACAATAAAATTAAGAAAAATATTTTTAACATCATTCAAACATTGTTATTGTAATGAAATTTAGTTAATATTAAGAAATAACACTTACCTGATGCAGTGTTGTGGCCAGTGACTTCCCACGGTCACCCCCTACTGATCTAATTCTAGTGGGTGATTTTCCATGGTCACCTTGGACCGTGGAAGCAGTAGGTTCCTTTCCACGGTCCCCACCCTGACATGATAAATCAATCAATAATTCACCATAAGCATAGAAAAATGCAAATGTCAATAGTGGAAATTGAATGCTAACAGAAAAAATTGAAACATTTAGTTATTATATTTAACACTTACTTGATGGGGCACATAGCGTGACCTTCCACAGTCAGCCTAGACAATGGAATCAATAGGTGCCTTTCCACCGGTGCCACCCTGACACAATAAATCAATAAATAAACGTTATGAAAATAATTGTAACATGATAAAAAATGAGATATTGCAATAATATAATATTTACCGCAGAAGTAGAGGACACGCGTTCTGTTCCATGACGAACATGGGCAGGAGACCCCTACGAAAGTGTAATAAGCATTTTGTCACATGGAAATATTTTGGGGTTGGAGTTTCTAGTTATTGTAGTCATATTTAGTTACTATATTTAGTTGAGTCAATAATTGCAACATCAACAAAAATGAGATATTGCAATAATATTTACTTTTACCTCCTATGGAGAAGATACATGTTCTGCTCCATGGTGATGAGAAGACCCCTACGACGGTATAATAAGCATGTTATCATATGGAAATATTCACAATAAGCACAAAAAAGTGAATAGTAACAGTGTAAATTGAATGTTAACAAAAAAAAAATTCAACATTTATTTATTATATTTAACACTTACATGATGGGGCACAAAGTGTGACCTTCCACGGTCACCCTTGACCATGGAAGTAGAGGACATGCGTTCTGTTGCATGACGACCATGGGAAGACCCCTGCCACAGTGTAATAAGCATGTTGTCACATGGAAATCTTCTGGGGTTGGAGTTCTAGTTATTGTAGTAATATTTAGTTACTATATTTAGTTGAGTCAATAATTGTAACATAAACAAAATTGAGATATTGCAATAATATTTACTTTTACCTCCGAAGGAGGAGATACATGTTTTGCTCCATGGGGATGAGAAGACCTCTGCCACAATGTAATAAGCATGTTATCATATGGAAATATTCACAATAATCATGACAAAAGCGAATGGTAACAGTGAAAATAGAATGTTCACTGAAAAAATCGAAACATTTTGTTATGGACGTCATATTTATTTACTATATTTAACATTTACCTCACAAGGCATAGATTGTGACCTTCCACGGTCACCCTAAATCGTGGAAGCAGCTTGTGGCTTTCCACTGATACAACCCTAAAAAAATAAATCAATCAATAAAATTTGAGTCAATAATTGTAACATAAAATTTTTTGAGATAAGCATAACATTGTAATAAGCATGTTATCACATGGAAATATTCATAATATGCATGAAAAAAGAGGATGTCAACAATGGAAATGGAATGTTAACAAAAAAAATCGAAACATTTAGTTATTGTATTCATGTCTAGTGACTATATTTAGCATTTACCTGATGTGGAATAGCATGTGACCTTCCATGGTTACTCTAGACCATGGAAGCCACATCTATTTGATTTAAGTTGTAATCAATCAACAACTCTTCACCTGGAAGTATTGTTTTTGTTGCACATACAAATATACCATGTTATTTGTGTCCCTCAAATTCACAATTAGGTTGCTTAGTTTTTGTCACTGGCCGTGTACTATTTACAAAGCCAACAACTTTTCTGGACGCTTTTGGTCTCCCATCAATATACATAGTCACCCCTTGGTTTTTATTGTGTTCTACTAGTTGTATATAATTTGCGACAACTTTGTATCTCCTCATGCTTCAAGTATATTGGACCAAGATCAACTAGTTATTGAATCTATATAATGGTCCGACATACTCCATCAATTCAGTTATAGTTCCATAGCCGACTTTTATGCCATCCATGGAAAATATCCCCAATCCATGTAAGGATGAAGGAGCAATGCGATACATCCTCCCATTGATGAAGAAATTTGTGTCCACTTGAGGTAGTTTATTAGGTACCCATCGTTGCACTAGATGTCTATACCTCAAGGAAAAATCAATATCACCTATGCTCTCAGCATCATAATTACATGACCCTCTATTGGCAATAAAATATTGCATGCGTTTACAAAATATTTTCCTTACCTTTTCAGATCTAGTTGATATAGAACCGATAGATCTAGTACAACACGTATAACTTTCATCCTCTCCTAGTATATCTTCACCATCACTCGAGGAAGATAGATTTGATAGATACATATTTGGTGGTACCTACACTCAATAAAACAAGAATATAAGCTACCAAGCGGATATAGTTTAGAGTGCAAATATATTTACTTGTAATGTTTTAATATCAAAAGTTTTTTTCTTCCCAAAAATTTTACCAAAAGCTATTTTTCTCTCAAAGGTGTAATTTCTTTTAGATTTATTTATATTTGAATTATTTTTAAGTATAAGACACGGTTTAATTTGATTTTGAATTTGTTCACAACACGGATATAGAAGTGTGTTTCTTGGGCCACTTGACTAGCTAATGCATTCAAAGAGGCATGGGGTTCCCCCTCCTATAGATCATTTTGGGAATTCAATTTGGAATGGGCGGTGGTCATATAGATTCATTCATGGATTTCCCACCGAAACTCGACGACTTTAGTCTAACACTCCCTCTTCCATAGTGGTTTGATATGCAAGTTTCCTCGTGAAAGGTACTCCTTCTCTAACTATGTGCCTGATTTTTTAAAAATAGGATAACATTGTGAAATGTCACCAGATTTAGACCAATTATAGGTAGTCTTGAGAATTGGTGACATTTTGTGAACTGATGATTGTGGATAGACATATCCTAGAGATTATCATTAATGACAAAAGAACTTTTGATGGGCATAGGCATGTATGATAAATTTGGAAAAAGACTAAGTGGTGAAAAATTGTCCTAAAGCAGTAGTCTTATGAAAAAGCCCACCATATTTCATAAGAAGGAGAAATTTCTCCTCCATGGCCTATCATCCCATAGTTGGTTGAAGTATCTTTCTGACCATGGCGCCAATTCTCAAAACAACTCTTTGAGGAAGAAGATACAGGCCTCCCAAAAGAAGTTCTTTTTGGTCAAATTAGACAAATTTCTCTAGGAGAATGCTTGCCATAATTTGTGGGTTGAAAGAAATGCCCGCACCATATGGGAATCCTGTAGGTGGCTATGTTTTATACCTGACCATGTTCTTAATTTAACCTGAAAGTACTTGAGGTAGAAATTATGGATATGCCAAAACAGGGTCTTAAGCAGCTTTTACATCATACTTCAGTAAAATGCCCGCCGAGGAGAGAGCCTATAGTTCCAGAGGATGAAACTAGTATTAATGGATTCATCTAGTTGTATTCCATCCATTCGATGTATTACACTCCAAGTTTGATGAAAATTTGGAATCACCTTTGAGACAAAGGGTTTAAATAAATTGACTAAGTCTCAAATGACAAGGTTGAAGAGGCATTTGGAAATGCCCGTGAAAGCCTGTCTAAGTGATGACAAATTAATCAAAAGCTATAGGCATGCTCTTTAATGAGCTGGCTATACATCCATGTCCATAGTTTTTCTTATGGTGACCATATGAGAAAAATATAAGCCTGTCAAAAGAGGCTAAAACATTAGCTTGCATATCCAAAGATATGAAAAATTGACCGAGTGTTGAAAACAGGAGGTTGAGAGCCCACTTGGAATAGAAATTACCAAAGTCAGCTCTTTAACTGATAAATTCATCAGATGTTATGGGTCCATTCTTTGATGATCTGGGCATCCACTCATGATCTCATTTTCCCTTTGGGTGTTCACACGTGTGAGATATGAGTCTGCCAAAATGCCTCCTAGCACAGTAATGACTAGGGCCTGACAAAATTCACTAAGTGTTGAATTGAGTAGTTTGAAAGACCATTTTAAAGTGACTACTAGAGATTGTGTGTTTGTTAGTAAGGTTTTAAGGTGACATGGTCTTGTTCCTAGTTGAGGTGGATACCTAGCCATACCCTCATTTTGTTTAAATATGGTCAAGATGTGAAAAATATAAGTCTGCCAAAAGTTAGAAAAGTATTCTTGTACAGTCTTGGTGAAATAAAAGAGTAAGCTATAGTAAATTAATAAATAGAAATTTATAAAGGGAATTCTCCATATGTTGAGAAGGATTTTAGGATAGTATTTTGGAAGATATGATGTGATGGAAATTACACAGCATATATTTAAGGAAGAAATGCTCGCAGAGGGTTTAATGAAGACACACGCAGGCTACAATATTCTTGATAACCTTCGGACTCTTTGAGATATGCCAAACAAAGGCGACCACGCTAACTACCATGGTATATACCAAATAGAGGAAAAAAGATATAAGTGTCATTGAAAAATAATACTTTTATCAAAGGTGTTTTTAAAGAAGAAAGAGGTATGTGGGTCAATTTACTGGAGTCAATTCAAATTTTATCCCATGAGTTTCAGGGAACTATACATTGTTCCAAACTCTAAACCAGTAAATGGGAAAAGCTTGCAAAGTGTGTTGTGGTTCAGGTAAAAGTGAGCATAAAAATAAAATAAAATGCTTCTTTAAAGGAGAAATAGGTCTTAGGTTGAATTGTACGTAGTCATTATACTTGCAGCTTCTATGGCACTCTACAAAATATTTGAGACGCATAATAGAAAAAATCACAAAATCTTGAAAAGTGTGCCATAATCCATGTAAAACAAACAACCAAAGCAAAATTAAATGTGTCTTTAAAGGAGAAAGAGGTCTCACATTCAAGTTTTGATAGAATCGGTTCAAATTATAGCTCATAGAGGACTCTATTCTAGACCGTTAAATAGAATAAGATTACACAAGCTTGCACTCTATAGAATGTTTCAGACATATCATAGAATAAAGTAAAAAATCTTGTAATTTGTGCCATAATCGAGGTAAAACTAATTATTAAAGAAAATTAAATGCTTTGAAGAAACACGTATCAGGTTCAAAGTTTCGACAAAATCGGTTGAACCAGTTCATATTATAGCTCCTACAGGACTCTGCACACTGTTCAGGACCATTAAATAGAATAAAATTACAAAATCTTGCAAATTGTGCCATAATTCAGAAAATTATACAAGAGAAAGACTAGCTTGGAGTGCTCAACCCATATGTATTTTCCCCGAATTTAAGGAGGAGCTTCAGACGCTCCATAATAGAAACCTCACCAGATCGACCCATAATAGAAGCAATGGTAGCAGAGTAAAACAAATTATAATTTCAGTATGACTGTACCAAATCCATATTGGTTCGGAAATTTGATGTATATTTCCCAAATTCCTACACTACTAGGGTTAATGGGCTTACAAAATTCATTGGTCCCTTTGTTATCCTCTAGAATGCGGCTGGATTGCCTCCCTTGGGAATGACGGTATCCTCTGGACTGTGGTCGAATTTTTTTGTTATCCTTTGGACTGTGATCAGATTGCCTCCACTACGAACGCCGGTATCCTCTACAATGGTATTCCCTGCTCCTCGATTTACCACTGCTCTGCTCATCAAATTACCAGTGCTCTAGATGATGCTAATGAACTAGTGTGCAGGAGTGAGCTTGTTCTTTGTTGTTTTTGTCAAAACCCCAAATTTTCAAAAAAATTAAAATTTTGACATAACATAAATGTTTATATTCGCAGTTAGATAACTGCTAGCAACTAAAATAAAGAATGAAACAGTTAACCAAAGTGACCATTAACTTTAACACATATAGATTAATACTAATTTATTTTTGTTATGTGATGTGAATAATCTGCATTCAATTATTTAGCTGTACTGATGGTTTGAATGTCAAGTAGGTGAGGAGTTACTTTCTGACCGGGTCTTACTTAGCGATTGCTAACGTACCTGGATTTCTGGATCTTTACAGGCTTGACAGGTAAATTTTGAACCAGTAAGAGTTTATTAAGGCATTAAACCAGGTACACTTCTTTTAACATAAAAGTACTGCTAGAGTAAAAGTTTACTTAGAAGAATTCAAGGTACTACAAGGTAAATTAATGTTTCTTTCACTTGATTTACAAATATGATATTACTTAAACTTCATGTCGTAAGGGTTATTAACGTTGCCCTACTGTTTGTCTTTTAACAGATAGACCACTATGATAGATAAAACTTCCTTCTAACTTTACTCTAAGTTATTTCCAGTTCTTATTAGGGCTCATAATTTTGTATCATAACCCTTTTTCTGACATAAGAGTCTATTGCTATTATTATTATTATTATTTTTAAAGTTAAAACGCTGCTTAACATCATAGAAATAGACCTAAAGCCTTTCAAGAAAACAAGCTTACTAAGTACTTCTTCAGCTCTATCTTTAATTAGGCTTTAGTGTAGCAAATTCATCATATTAACATTGCTGGTATTTACAAATGATCCTCTATATAAATACACTATAAATATTGTCAAGTTGTGACTTGAATTTCCCATTTTCTTGATGACCAAAATAATGTGACAAACTTTACATTACTCTACTATTTACTTATAGGTAAAGGTGATGAAATAGAATCCTAGATAGTTTACTATCTTATACTCCCAATTCCAACCTAACCTTGGTTCGATTCATCTTAGAGTTTGGTATATTATGGAGACCAAAGCACATGTACTTATAAGAGTTTTATCCTATCCTTAGTACTGTAAACCACATTAAAGAATAAGAGTTGTTCTAGTGTATATATGTTATTTATTTCTATATACACCTTATTGATTTATATCTAGTTCTAACAGCTTAAACATTCATCATTTATGGTTACAAAAAGGATCAATAGTTGCATTAACAATTATGCTCAAAAAATCCTATTATACTATTGATATTTTCTTAAGAGTTTGGTTAAGAAAGGTTATAAGATCTTTAAGACACAAGGGCATCGATTCCATATACAATTTGGTTCTTTACCAAAGATGATTTCGAGGTTTAAACAATAGGTTAAACGATAGTACCACTCCCTGTTCATTATCAAGGTTTGAATTCAATGGAACAATATGATATTGACTTTATATATATATTACATTATCATTATATGCATAATGTAAATGATTAACAATTATTTGATCTGACTGTTGCAGTGGAGACTATACAACTTAACCTACCATGAAGTGGATAAATTTGTGGGCACATGGAACTCTCACTACCATGCATTGCATGACATATAAGCTTACCTCGCAACCCTGTTTCTTATTTTTCATTGAGGGTTTCGGCTTCTGCATTGTTGGGTTCACTGCGGCCATGTGGACTCGCTAGTGCTCGCCTTTAGCTCCACTGCCTGTGCATTCTAAATTGTTGTCACTTAGGGCAAGAGTTTTGAAGTTCATAGCTCATGATTGATTTGATTTATACAACCAAACTTTGTTGTGTGTGAGGGTAGTGTTACACAGTCAATAGTTTTAGTGTCGAATCGTGGTGTGGCCACTGTCAAAGCTTGCTCCCGCTCCAGTTGTCGATGTAGTTAGTATCTTGAACCTAGCTGCCTCCTTCTCAGGTGAATACAAGGGTTGTAATGCTCGTTATGTTGGTCTTCCTTCCTTGTGACCTCAGTTTTCAACACTTCCAGGTAACAATTTGTTTTTAAGAAGTTTGTAAGCTTTAAAACTTACAGTTACCTTTGTAAATTTAGTTTTTAACTTATTATTTGGTTTTCACTTGCAGGTGATGGTTCACCTTAATGTTTGGAAGAATCCACTTTACAATTGGATTGACGTCTAGTCTATGGGTAAGCCCCGGTTACAAGGTGGCACTCCCTGCTTATACAGACTTAGGAAAAATTATTTCAGTTGGAAGAAGTTACGGCCTCGGTTTTCCCAGTCTTGGGATGTTGGTATTTAGTTTTTAAATTTTGTTTTTGTTTTAAACCCTGGCATATAGCAGGGTGGCTCCCGCTCGATGCTGAGACTTGTAAATACTCTTTGCTTTGACTTAAAAAGATTTTACAGTGATGTAAGTTTTGGTGTAAAGAATGTTAGTTTTTTTTTTAAACCCATGCCACAATGTTGGGTACACCGGCCCTGAGTTGGGTTTTGTAAACTGATTAAGTTTGTATCCTTTTGGCCTATTAAGCAATACACTGTTTTTTTTTTTTTTAAGGTTTTGTTTTGAGCTCTGCCTCATTTATACAGTAATGTTGCTCTGTGTAAGTTATGGTTTTTCCCTAACCGACTGTGAATGCATATTATCACTATCTAATGTATATTTTGAAAATATATTATTGTTATTAGTACGACTGTAACTTAGACATTGTGTATAGTTTATAATATTTGCTTAAGAAAATACGAGCTAGGTTTTTTTTTTATGAATGAAACCCTTGTTTAATTAAATCTTTCAATTTATTTTAAAAATAGGTTCTGCTATTTGTTAAAATTGTCTTTAATTAATATTAAGGTATGTTCTGATAATTTTTAGGTGATATCTATACATTTGTCTTTTCATTTGTCCTAAAAAGGACTGTAAACAGTCTACAGTAATTTAATTGTTTATTTATATAATAATTCAAGTAATTGGATTGTTACTTATATGTTTTTATTTATAATAACAAATTTAATTTAGGGTTTCAACCCTTTAGTTTACCTTTACAGGTATAACCTGTTTGTTAAATTTTAAACAGTTCTTTACATAGTTATATATTTGTTTCGATATTGTTATTATCCTATTCTTATTGTTTTTATTTACTAAATGACAGATAGAATTTACTGAGAGTTCTTTGAAAAGATATACATAGATTGTGTAACTTAATTTGTTTCTTATAATTTTAATACTTTAATAATACCCTACTTGGTTTATAGTATTTTAATAGTCTTAGATGAGTGGATATTGTTAGAAATAAACTATAGGATTAGTAGTCTATTTCTTTATTGAACTGAATGTAACAAAGTAATTTGACTGTGATTTTTCTACTGCATAGCAACTAGATACTAAGTTAACACAGAGAAATATAACCTATCATAACACAGTTTAACCTTCATAGTATGTTATCGTGAATAAAAAGATTAAGCTATTGTCTGTAAGCACAATATCTTGTCTGCTGAGACATTTTCTTATTATCTTAACCCTTCTACATGTACTAAATTGCTATTATTTCTTTTCCAATATATATTTAAGTAAATAAACTTGTTGAAACAATAAACTTAGATAAACATACCATTATTCTTTCTTTAATGATATCTACATACTAAAACAAGTTTCTCAGTTAACTAAGAAAGGCAAAATCATATATACTCTATTAAAACTCTTAACATTTACTTCCATCTACTGTAAATACTCTATCTATGCTGGAGTAAGGCCTGGTCCTTCCAGGTGTAGAAAAACATAGACTAGAATTATTTTCCATTCTAATGATTTACAAACTGAACATTTACCATTCATTTAACAGTCAGGTTCAAATTTATCTATCTAACACAGTAAAACAAAATAGTGTAGAACCTAATTAGGACAGACAACAACATCGTTAGGAGGTCGTTCCTCCCTACCAAACTCCTGGAGAGTGCTCAAACAATGCTTCCTCAGGACCCCCGATCATGTTCCTGGTCTTCTTGGCTGAGAATTGGTGGAGCATGCAAATAGTAGACTAGTCCAATGACTCAGTAAAAACACCCTGCACTCAGCAGTAAGATCTCTCAGCTTAAAAGCTCCACTAGATCACTCAGCAGTTATCCCCTCAAACTCTTCCACAATTCCTTTCCATTGAATTTCTCTGAAGTACATTCACCTGAATGATCACTTCTCTAGAATGAGCAGCCTCAGCTCTCTTCAATGGGCATTTTTTTAAAGATTTCCTAGGTCTTTTGGGTCAGTTGTCGTTAATTGAGCCACCTGCTCTGATCCCACATTCTTGGGGGATCATGACCCCAAATGTAGGGAGGTTACCACCTACAACAGTTGGAAGTGGTTTGAGGATTCTACCACATGTCTATTTGCTCTCCACCCAGTCTCCTCCACAAACTTTACCAGTAAACACTCTTTTAACAGCTCTCCTAAGCTGGTGTCTCCACCTTTATTTATTTATAATAAAAATATTCAGAATTACATTAAATATCCTTGAATCTGCTGAGTCATCAATTACAACTTAGCATAAAATTTAACATATTGTCCTCAAATAAAATCAAATAAGATAATATTGTTTTTGCAAAAATTGGGGCATGTGACAGTTTTGCTAATGAGCTAGTGCACGAGTGTTTTTGAATTCTATGTTTTTTGTTTGTTTATTTACATATTTTATATTTTGTGTTTTGTTTTGCTTTTTTATTTTGCGTATTTACCTTTTGTTTAGTTTATTTTGGGTTTTTTTATTTGCATATTTTATATTTTGTTGCATTTTAAATTAATTATAGTTAAACAAATCTATGTTTTTAATTTACTCTATTTTAATTTAATTTAACTAGGATTTTGTCATAATTTGTATTGGTTGCACTGCTTATAGAGAGATCCTATACATAAGTCCCTTTAAGGACGAACACGATGATGATGATGATGATCATGATCATGATGCAGATGAAGACGACAAAGATGATGGTGATGACGACAACAATGATCATGATCATGATCATCATTATCCTCATCATCATCCTTGTCATCGTCATCACCATCGTCTAATTCATCATCTTCATCAATATCATCATCATCATCTTCATAATCATCATCGTCGTCGTCTCCATCATCGTCATCATGATCTTCTTCATCATCCTCATCTTCCTTATCGTCGTCATCATAATCATCATCTTCATCATCAAAATCTTTGTTATAACCGTCATCATCTTCATCATCATCATCATCATCATCATATTCGTTGTCATCATCATTAGCATCTCCATCTTCATCATCAACATCATCGTCATCCAATTGCATCTCCTTTATCTTTATCATTATCATCATCATCATCATCATTTTCATTATCATCATCATCATCTTCATCATCATCATCATATTTGTCATCATCTTCATCATCACAATTTTAGGGGGAGCTCAGTGAATGAATACATCTACATGATAGGGGGAGCAACCAATTGAGTGAAAAATTAAGGATTGATCCTAACACCCATTCCAAGGACTAACCTGACAATTCAATATGATCTAAGGAAGTAGTAAAAAAAAATACAACTTATTGGGCCCTGTGAATCCTCTTGTTCTTCGATTTGTGCACATGAAGAATCAAGACTTATGGATCTAGTCTGGTGTCTTAAAAGAGGAAGATCCAAACTAAGCAATTTGGTAGTTCCATAAAGTACATCCTTTATAGGAGTGAATAATCACTCATAACCATTCTATTATAGTGTTGGCGAAGCTTATAACAATTTAGTGAAGACCAAGGTAAAGATATTTTCATCACATATTCATCATCATCACCATAACCATCATGATCATCTTCATCTTCATCATCATCATCATCATCATCCTCATCCTTATCCTAATCATCATGATAATCATGATCAGCATCTTCATCATCCTCATCTTAGTCATCATCATCATCCTCATCATCCTCATCCTCTTCCTTGTCATCCTCATCTTCATCCTCATCATCATCATCATTGTTGTCATCGTCATCACCACCACCATCATTGATCATCATCGTCATCTTCATCGGCATCATCATCGTCATCATCTCCCTCTTCCTAATCAGCATCTTCATCATCATCATCATCATCATCGTCATTTTCATCATCGCTCTCATCATCATCTTCATCATCATCACCATCACCATCACCATCATCATCATCATCATCCTCGTCATGCTCATCCTCATCCTCATCCTCATCCTCATCATCGTCATCGTCATCATCATCATATTCATCATCATCATCATTTTCGTCATCATCATCCTCATCCTAGTCATCATCATCGTCGTCGTCGTCGTCGTCGTCGTCATCATCGTCATCATCATCATCATCATCATCATCATCGTTGTCGTCATCATCGTCATCATCATCGTCGTCATCGTCATCATCATTATCATCATCATCGTTGTCATCATTGTCGTCATCATCATTATGATCATCATCATCATCATCATCATCATTGTCGTCGTCGTCATCATCATCATCATTGTCATCATCATCATCTCCCTCTTCCTAATCAACATATTCATCATCGTCATCATCATCATTTTCATCATAGCCCTCATCATCATGTTCATCATGTTCATCATCACCACCACCATCATCATCATCATCTTCATCATGTTCATCATCACCACCATCATCATCATCATCTTCATCATCATCATTGAATGTTGATTTATGTTCATCTATGTATCCTTCCCAAAGGTTTGAAAATGATCTTATTTGAGGAATTTTGCGGGAGCGCCTTTCAGGTTAACTGGTTAGGAAGTTTTGCCGCCATGGAGCCATTGGATGGAGAGTGGGTTTTGATCTATGGTGATAGGTATTTCTGTATATTGAAACATGCAGCAACAGAATAAGGGTAAAGTGTGTTAAAATTCAATGGTTCAGATATAGGATGGTGAAGATCGACGACAAAAAGCGATTCCATGGAGCGGAGATGCCAGGAAGGATTTATTTTTGAGATTTGTGGAGTCCGTTAAATGCGTGTAATGTTGGAGGGTTGAGATCGGCATAAGGTGAGATCAACGGCCCTAAATCATTTCGTGCAGTGAGCCTACTTGGAGGGAGAAACTTTTTCAAATTGCAAAAAGGGTTAATTCGTGAGAAAATCAGATGGTTGAGATGAAGGTGGAGATAGATCTGCGGTCTCAAATAATTCCGTGGATTGAACTAGCATGGAGAAAGTTACGAATTCGATCTACGAAAAGTGGTAGGGGATATGAATATCTACGGTCGAAACAAGATTTTGGGTAGATCAACGGGTGAGAAGCGTTCTGTGATCAGAAGTTGCTCACTCGTTCAAATGAAAAAGGGTTAGCAGAATGTTAAAGTTCTCAAGGTTGAGCGGTCCCAATGAAGGTAGTTTAGAGATCGACGGTTGATATTGATCTCCCCAAATCAAGCTATGCAAGTTGATAGTGTTGAGTTTTTGGGTATGAATATTTTGTGTATCAAGGGCTTAGATCGCAAATATGAACAGATCTATGGTACTGAGCACATGGGGAAACACGAGGGTTATGCAACATAAAAAAACTATAAAAAAATATAAGTGGAGAAGACGCCCTCACGTATGATATTCCTTCCTGATAGTTAATTGATTTCTCCGACACCATTTGTGATACACCCATAGGATAAATCATCCCTGTGGTAGCGCCATCTCACCCAAAACTAGATACCCATCATATGGCTAGCGTGTGAAATGAGAAAGATATCATGAAAAGCTAAGAAGTGGAACATTAACGAATCTGATCACCACAAGTAGCAGGGGAAACGCAGCGAAAGAATGGTTCTGGTATCGTCATCACAGGGGAAAAAGGGTCGTCATAGGAGCGAAAGGGAGAGAAAACGTCTAGCCCATATTCCCTGAAGCATATGGTTGACCAGGATACTCGACAATGAAATGTGCGAATATGTTGACTGGTCATCCCCTTGTCCAGTTTTCCAATCCTATATAAACACCACCTTTCAGATCCATTAATGTGCATAGGATGAGCTAGTGTAGAAGCAAACTCATGGTATCATTCTGCCAAGAGGTTCTAAGGATTCTAATATGTTTGCAATGGCAATTTGGTTCAAGAAACTTGGTAATCAGGGTGTGTTGATGGTTGGTGAGCTTGATTCCAAGCTCATCTATCGCCCTGGTTTTTCACAATAGGGAAGCAGCAACCATCGGGGAGAAAACGTCATACACCACTTTGAGAGATGCACCTATTTTCTGTGGGAGCGAATGCTCATACTCGAGCATCAAGGTCCCAAGGTCTTCATTGTAGCTTTCATGCACCCCGTCCACCAACCTTTTCTGAGGTGGTGAGGAGTACTTGAATGAAAAATCACTGTAGAAGGAGCTTGTTTATTCCAAAAGAAAGGGGGAAGCTGTGAATAAAGCTGAGCATGGAAAGGATATATATAAAATCCTTTTCCAGCTTTGAGCCCATGCAGAAAGGTGCCTTCGAGCACGGAACAAACACAAAGGGAAAGGACACATTGCTGACTCGACAGACGGACAAGTGGTCGAGCCTAGTTAGAAATGGCCACCAGAAGCATCATGAGACATCGTTTTCACTGCCCACGAGTTCACAACCAGAAATGGCATGCTGCCATCCAGACCGAGCATGTGCATTTTCTCCATGATGTTTGTTTAAAGATATGTAAAGCATGGCATAAATACCACTCTCTAGTTGTCAATGTTTGATTATGACTATAAATAGTCTTAGATCCTATTTCGAGGATTAACCTCGGGGCCTAAGACATTATAAAAAGGTTCCCCACCAAGGATCAAATTTGAAGGGTAGGGTCCCATTTCCTTTTGAAGCTTAAGTTTCAGTGAATTAGACACCAATTAGCTTACTGCCTATTGAGTTACAAGTGGTTTCCATTTTCATACATTGAGTTTCCCTAATCTTTATCATTATAATGGGCTTGTGGTTTTTGTTGATATGTATATTGTATATCACATGGATGTAAGGATGAAAAATATAACTTGGGGATGCATAACAACAACCCTCATTTTCATAGATAAATTCATAAAATCCAAAAACCAAAGAAAATATTCCAGGGTTACACATCACAATTTACAATTCTCATAAGGAAAATAAAATCACTTACTTGAGCCAACTATAATTGTGGAAGTACGATAGCTAAGACACCACCCTGTGAACAAGAATGAACCGTCATTCCAGTAGCAACCATACCTGCAAATTCCCAAGTTAGACCAAACCCTAAAATATCCAAGGTTAAAAATCTTGATGAAAAACTACAACAATAGAGTTTACCTCGAGTTTCCATGCCGAAATTGCCAAGGTTTCCATGGAAAAAACAATGATACCACCCAACTATACAAATCCACCCTTCCATGAGGAAAATTTTCAAAAAAGTGGTCAAAATTGGTTCGAGCAGCCTTAAGAGAATGCCTGCCACAATTCATGGATTGAGAAGAATTCCTGCACCATGGTACTGTCCTATAGCTAGTTGGTTTCGCTACCTATTCATGATTTTATTTTGCTTTACTCTTTCTTGAGGAGAAATATACATGCCTACCAAAATAGATTTTTTCACCGGTAGATGCAAAAATGGCTAAATAGCCTCAAAAAGATGCCCTCCCTAAATTATGGGTTAGAGTAAATGCCTAGAGCACATCGAGGCCTTGTAGATTGGTCTTTGGACTACCTGACCATGTCTTCATATTGTCTTGGAAGTGGATGAAGAAAAATTTATGGACCTGCCAAAAGGGCGTTTTAGGTAGATTAGACCAAATTTAGAAATTTGTGTAAGTATGGACATGTTAAATCTACCCAAGTGGCCTTAAGGAAATGCCCACCATGCCTCATAGGATGATATGAAAAATTTATTGATAATGTGATTCTCTAGAGTGTTGTATGGATCATACAACCATGTCACTTTCCTCACCAAACTACAACATATATTTAAGGAAGAATTGGTCCCAACAGCCTTCGTAAAAAATGGTCCGAGCAGCCTTTAGAGAATGCCCGCCACAATTCATGGTTTGAGAATAATGCCCACACCATGGTACCATCCTATAGCTATCTAGTTTGGCTACCTATTCAATATTTTATTTTTCTTTAATCTTTCTTGAGGAGAAAGATACAGGCCTGCCAAAACAGGGTTTTTCACTGGTGTATGCAAAAATGGCTAAGTAACCTTCGAAAGATGCCCACCCTAAATTATGGTTTAGAGTAAATGCTCGTAGCACATGGGGGTCTTGGATATTGGTCTTTGGCCTACCTGACCACGTCTTCATATTTTCTTGGAAGTGGATGAAGAAAAAGTTATGGACCTGTCCAAAGGGTGTTTCAGGTAGATTACACCAAATTGAGAAATTTGTCTAAGTATGGACTTGGTGTTAATCTGCCCAAGTGGCCTTAAGGAAATTCCCGACATGCCTTATGGGAGGATGTGAAAAATGTATTGATAATGTGAGTCTCTAGAGTGTTGTATGGAGCATACAACCATGTCACTTGCATCACAAAACTACAACATATATTTAAGGAAGAATTGGTCCCAGCAGCCTTAGTAAAAAATGGTTCCAGCAGCCTTAAGAGAATGCCTGCCACAACTCATGGTTTGTGAAGAATGCTCACACCATGGTGCCTTCCTATATCTATTTGGTTTGGCTACCTATTCATGATTTGATTTTTCTTTAATATTTCTTGAGGAGAAAGATACAGGCCTGCCAAAACATGGTTTTTCACCGGTGGATGCAAAAATGGCTAAGTAACCTTAGAAAGATGCCCGCCCTAAATTATGGGTTAGAGTAAATGCCGCCACACATGGGGGTCTTGTAGATTGTTCTTCTACCTACTTGACCACGTCTTTATATTTTCTTGGAAGTGGATGAAGAAAAAGTTATGGGCCTGCCAAAAGGGTGTTTTAGGCAGATTAGACCAAATTGAGAAATTTGTTGAAGTATGGACTTGGTGTTAAATATTCCCAAGTGATGTTAAGGAAATTCCCGCCATGCCTCATAGGATGATGTTAAAAATTCATTCAAAATTTGAGTCTCTAGAGTGTTGTATGGAGCATACAACCATGTCACTTGCCTCACAAAACTACAACATATTTTTAAGGAAGAATTGGTCCCAACAGCCTTAGTAAAAAATGGTCCCAACAACCTTAAGAGAATGCCCACCACAATTCATGGTTTGAGAAGAATTCCTGCACCATGGTACTGTCCTATAGCTAGTTTGTTTGGCTACCTATTCATGATTTGATTTTTCTTTAATCTTTCTTGAGGAGAGAGATACAGGCCTGTCAAAATAGGGTGTTTCACTAGTGGATGCAAAAATGGATAAGTAACCTCAAAAATATGCCTGCCCTAAATTATGGGTTAGAGTAAATTCCCACAGCGCATGGGGGTCTTGTAGATTGGTCTTTGGCCTACTTGACCATGTCTTCAGATTGTCTTGGAAGTGGATGAAGAAAACGTTATGGACCTTCCAAAAGGGTGCTTTAGGCAGATTAGACCAAATTGAGAAATTTGTCTTAAGTATGGACTTGGTATTAAATCTTCCCAAGTGGCCTTAAGGAAATTCCTGCCATGCCTCATAGGAGGATGTGAAAAATGTATTCAGAATGTGAGTCTATATAGTTTTGTATGGAGCATACAACCATCTCACTTTCCTCACGAAACTACAACATATATTTAAGGAAGAATTGGTCCCAACAGCATTAGTCACATTAGAGGAAATTTCAACTCAAAATGGGCCTCCTAAGGAAAATTAATAAAATAATAGTTAAAATAATAAAATAATATTTATTAATTTTGGAGGAAGAAAAGAAAAAACTACTTTTTTGTTCATATTTTTGACATATCTCCCTGTGTTCTTACTCATATTTCATTCAGGAGAGCTCATTGGATGTGGAATTTAATTCCGCATCCAACGAGTACCCACTCAGCATACTTTTGACAAGCCCTGCTACCCCAAAAATAAGAAATACCTAAAAAATGTGATGATGACATCATCATCATGTTTTTTCAAGTATTTCTTTTTTTTGGGGTAGCGGGGCTCATCAAAAGTATGTAGAATGGGTACCTGTTGGATGCAGAATTAAATTCCACATCCAATGAGCTCTCCCAATCGAAATTTGAGTAAGAACACAAGGAGATATGTCGAAAATACGAACAAAAAAATAGTTTTTTTAATGATACCTATTCCCAAATTTATATTAAAAAATTGTTTAAGAGGTGCTCCCTTTTTTAATTTTAAATCATTTCTATTGGATTATACATGATGACATGGAATTTGTATTATTTTTTGAAGGCCCATTTTAAATTGAAATTCCCTTTAATGAAAATTGTCCCGGCAGCCTTAAGAGAATGCCCGCCATAATTCAGGGTTTGAGAAGAATGCCCGCACCATGGTACTGTCCTATAGCTATTTGTTTTGGCTACGTATTCATGATTTGATTTTGCTTTAATATTTCTTGAGGAGAAAGATACAGGCCTGGCGAAACAGGGTTTTTAGTGGTGAAAAACAAGAAATTGAAGGGGCAGTAGTTGATATCCAAAAGATGGATGTTGGGAATCCTATAAAACCTGATGTCATTATAATAAATGTGAGACAATCCAAAAAGAAAAAAGTCCTAAATGATCAAAATGCAACATTGTATGCAGAATGGTGAAAGAAACTTATGTTGCAATAAGCATTTCAAGTGATCTTGCCGTACTGAAAATTTATTCTATTGTGCTAACATTTATGTTACCAAATTTTGGAAATGTAACAAATGATGGAAGGCATATTAAATATTTTTGTTTTCAGTAATAAAGTTACAGTTGTTTTTTGTGTTTGCTTATGTTTTGTAAATTTCTATCTTTTTTAGGCCAGTTCCATAGGCATTATAGCTTTGGGTTATTCGCTGAAATTTTGTTGCATGAGTAGAATTGTATGACATTATACCAGAATCCATATTTCAGTTTCATTAGATAAAGAAACTTACATAAATACAGCAATACATAGCATCAAAATTCTCATAAATAACTTGAAAGTTCTCAAGCCATCATCCCCATAACATCCCTATAATATCAACAGTTCCAAGCAAACAGCTAGGTTCTACCTATGTCACCAAATCTACTTACATCTCATATCCACTAATCACTATCACTCTTTTAATTTCTTACAAATTCAAATATATATGCCTACAGTACACAAGTTAAGTTTTCAATTTTGATATTGTTAACTTTCTGGCCTGTTATGTATACTTATTGAAAAGTTAAATTCAAAATTACCATTCACATTAAATGCATCGAAAACATATACAATATTGCTGAGAAATACACACACACGCATATATAAATTTATGTATTAAAAATTGAAATGTATTTACATACACAACATGTATAAATAATGTTATTCCATAGTTTTAGGATGCTTGGGAGGTTTAGGCTGCAAGTCCTCCTTTTCTAGAGAAGATAAATTTGTACATTCTAGTCTCTTGGCTTGTCTAGCAACTTCTGGTTCTTTAGAAGCTGTAGCAAGTGCATGTTCTGATTTTTGTTCTAATTCTTTCACTTTTGTTGCACATTTGTGTAAACTTTCTCTCAATCTGTTGTTATCTTAGATGTACTTCTTCATCAATTCCAAATTCTTCTTATTTTTCTCTTCGTGTTACTTTTCCTTTTGCTGAAGACGATCATTTGCACATTTCAACTTAGACTAAACTTGGGTCAAATTTTTCTTGAGCTGCTCTGTCTCTGTCTCCAACTCTTTTGCCCTCAAATTTGTATTATCTGGAGTATACACAATTGCTACTCGTTGAGGCATGTTGTTCTTCTGCAGAGTGGCAATTTGGGATTTCAGATCTTCTATCTCAAACTTACATCCCAAATGTTGTGATTCTCTATCCTCTAGTATTTTCAATCTGAGATCTTTAATCTCATCATCCCTCTCGGCTAGCTTGTTTTCCATTGTTTCTTTTATGGTTGACCATGTAGATATATCAGCTCCAACATTCATTGCTGCAGTAGCATCCATCAAGGACTTCTCTCGAGTTCTTAAGAAGGCATAATAGCCTTGTAACCCCTTTTTGACTTGTGCATGAGCTCATATTGCATTAAACGTTGCATCCGATGCCTTCTCTCTATTTTGTAGGGAACTCTCATACCTTATTAAAGCCTATTGGTGTGCTAACATATCATAAATTTCACTAGAAATCATATGCCTACTCTGACCCTTACCAATTTCAAATTCTTTTAACTTTTCAACTCCTGTAGTCTATATTTCTATAGTAATCTTTTCAAGTTCAACTATTTTCCCTTTCAAGTCTTCATCTTTCTTAGCAATTATGTTTTTCATGTTTTCCTCTTTTTTTCTATATTCATTTATCTCAAGTTCATGTTTATTGTACTCTCAACAAGGATGTTTTTAAAGTCACCCTTCATTATTTCAATTATTTTGTTTAACTTACTAACTTCAACGGTAAGTATTTCTTCCTGGTCGATAACAATCCTTAGAGGGGGAATGTCCAACACCTTCGGTCGATGTTTCAGCTCATCTTCCAGTCTCTTTATGGTTTCTTCATCTTTCTTCCAAAAAACCATATATTCTTCTCTACATTTCTCATTTTCCTTTCTAAATTCATCCTGAATTTTTTCTAGTTCCATATTCAAAGACTGAAGAACAGAGTCCTTTCCTGCTATTATCCTTCTCGAATTGTCCACATTCTTCACAAGGGATCCTTGTAATGTTGCAATTTCCTGTAAACAAGGAAACTTTTTAGGAGGCTTCAAAAAATGGAATTTGGCAACTTTTTTTTTGGAAAAAAACATTGAAAAATGCCTCCTACCATTTGCAAATTTTTAATAGAAGATTCCATAGTATCCACGTGTTCTATTTCTAACCTTGCAATTACCTGTAAATAATGAAAATTTTAACAAGGCTTCAATAAAAGGAATTTGGCAACTATTTCTTTTTTAAAAATAGCATTGAAAAATAGTGCCTACCTTTAAGAGGTCCTGAATTTGCATCTCCTTAATCCTATAAAGTTCTACGCTCTATACTGCGATAAGATACCAGTAGGAAAAAAAAATTCTATGAAATTCAGCTTCTTCTTTGTAATGCAACATTTTATTGAACAGTAGCTTAAAAACAATTTTACCATCAAAAAAAGATTTTGGAGAGGAAGTTTTCTCAACTCCAAACTGTGGAGGTGTATATATAACAAGTGGCATTTCTGCACAACCATAAATATCATCATCACTATGCTCCTCATGTTCATTAAACTCAACATCATGCATCTCATTTACATTTATTTCTCTACCTTCATGTAATCTGGCCATAATTGAGACAAAATCAAATTCTTTAGGGTCACTTCCCATACCTTCCATACAATACTCAAGAGGCTCTTTAGGGACTTGTACCTTGTCCTTTGGAGATTGTTGAGGAACTTCGTGGTTAATTTTTTCCAGTTTCAGCCTCTGAATGTATGCATTTTTAAATTTGCTTCCTTCTACAGTGCTGGGTCGATATAAGTCAATAATTTTTTGTAGTGTGCCAGGGTAACTGAACTTTACTCTCTTCATTTTTCTCTCCTACAGTGCAAAATGCAATTTTTTTGCTAATAGATGAGGGACATCTATGGCCGGGTCTTCAACCCAATGAATCACCAACTTCATACAATCACTTGAAATATCTTGTTTGTGGTGATTCATAATTGTCCTAAGTACAATTTGAATTAAGGTTTTGTACAGTCCTAGTGGAACATCTTGCATCTTTAACCATTCCAAGCAACCTTAACCATTTTTCCACATATTTTGTTTGCCATCTCACCCTTTTCTACTTTGAGGGTTTTCTTGGTGGTCAACATTACTCCCCCCCTGCGTGGAATTTTAGTTGCACCTGACAACAAATCAGGGTCCAGACAAACCCTCCTCCCGAAAATAATCAATTCCTTGGACTCATCATCATAACTACAAATGGAATTATCTATCTCTTCATTGTTGAAATTGAACTAACTGAAAAGAAAATGATGCACTCCTTCTTTGACCAGGACATTTAGCATACCTTCTAGCCAGTTGATTCTATCACTCAATGCCTCAGCACTCTCTCTGAATTTTCTAACAGTGAACCTCTCAGTAACTTCAGAACCCCCTGTTTCAGTTGATGGCATGGAAGATGAGGCTGTTGTTTCCATTTTGCAGGATGATAGCACGCTCAGAAAGGAAGAAGGGGATGCACATGAATGCACACAAAGGATACCATCACACTGAATTTTCCAAACTAAAATAAAAATTACAAATTTGTTCAGACTTTTCCAAACTATAATAAAAGTTACAAATGTGTTATGACTTTTGAAAACTATAATAAAAATTACAAATATGTTTTGAGTTTTCCAAACTATAATAAAAATTACAAATGCGTTTCAAGTCAACTATACACAACTTACATTTTCAATTTCGATATAGTTAACTTTCTAGCATGCTAAGTATACTTATTTTTCTTGCATGTTAAGTATACTTATTGAAAATAAGAAAGTAAGAGTAAATAATAGAGTAAAAATTTGGCATTCTAACTATTTTGGAAAAATAAGACTAATAGAGTGACTAATATAATAATAGAGTAATATTCTTCTCTACATGTTTTGATGTACTCTCAAACCAAACCCTCCTATTAAATGTTTATAGTAAATGTTTTTGGAAATTGGATGGCTAGATATATTGAGAAGACTATCCTTGTGTTAATTTTATATAACCTAACCTTGTATGCTCACAGTCGACCTATGAAAGGTGCAATTTTAACATTTTTTTACTGTTATGGACACTTGGTGTAAAATGCAAGCCATAAGCATACAAATGCAAGCTAGGAATTCATAGTAGTTAAATTTAACATGGATGACCAAAATTCAAAGTACCTTGGCCAAATTAAAAGAAAATGACTAAAATTCTAAGTTTCGGAAAAATCAGTGTGTAAATATTCAAAAATGGGCTTAGGAAAATGCACGCCACAGTCCGTAAAATTGTCATGAGTGGAAACTAACACCATGGGGTTGAATATAGATATATTTTTTACAAAAGCCTCTTTCTGTTTTTTAAAATTATTTTTCATTTGTCTAGAGTTAAATTGACAAAATGACAACTTTTGTGCTTTCAACCCAGTTTTACCCAGATCACAAAAATGCTCGCCCAACCCTAAGTATTGGGTATTTTTGAGTGATTTTAGTTGGAAATGGTATGTTTTACTATTTTCCACATTATTATAAATTTATTTTTTCAATTTTGGTTCAGAAAGTGCGTACTGTGCAAAAACACTACATGGTTGTATTATATTTATGAAATATTCGCCTACATTAATAAAAATGCAAGCCAAACACTCCTATTAAATGTTTATAGTAAATGGTTTTGGAAATTAGATGGCTAGATATATTTATAAGACTATCCTTGTGTTAATTTTATATAACCTAACCTTGTATGCTCATAGTCGACCTATGAAAGGTGCGATTTTAACCTTTTTTAACTGTTATGGACACTTGGTGTAAAATGCAAACCATAAGCATAAAAATGAAAGATAGGAATGCATAGCAGTCAACTTGAAAATGAATGACTAAAATTGCACGTATCTTGGACAAATTCAAAATCAATGACTGAAATTCTATGTTGTTACGTTAAAAACAGTGTGTAAATATTCAAAATTGGGCTTAGGAAAATGCATGCCACAATCTGTATTATTGTCATAAGTTGAGAATAACACCATGGGGTTGAAGCTAGATATATTTACATTTATTAATAAAATTTTATACTGTTAGGTGTAATCTATATGGTGAATTCTACTATTTACTGCATATGAATTATGTATTTGTTCCATTCAATTATGTCTAGTATATTATTGTTCTGTTATAATTGGTTTTTCTTTTCGAATAATTTTTTCATTATATATGAAATTTGTAAGTTTGAAATGATAATATACATTTCCTAGCATGTGGGTTATTGTGAAGATATTTTTATACAGTCTTCAAACTATCCAAAAAATCTCTTCTTATAGCCTTATAGATATGGTTGGATTCACCATACAACACTCTAGAGATCCACACTCTCAGAATATTTTTATCATCATCCTATGAGCTGTGGCGGACATTTCCCTAACGCTAGTTATGTAGATTTTACCAATAATTCCAAACTTGGACAATTTTTTATCTTCTCCTAGGCTAGGTCTAATTTCCCTAAACCACATTTCCAGGCTACTTGGACCAATATTCCCAAACTTAGCCAATTTCCTGATTTTAACTAATTTGTCGTATTTCTCCAGAACGATGTCATAATGCAACAATGATTTCAAATTCATTTCACATCATCATATATGTCGTGCCATGCCATGCAGGCATCATCCTTACTATGGCCATCAACCTTAATGCGGGGATCACTTATCCCCTTTAAAACACTTAGCCATTTTTTCTTTGTCTTTAGTATGCAAATTAAAAATTTTCTTCTATTTTTGTAGGTTGATATTTTCCTTATTTGGTGACCATAAGAAAAACCAAGAGTATGGATAGATTTCCATTTCAACAGTGAACAGGACCATATCATATGATGAATTTTATCATCAAAGGAACACCCCCTTTCGATCATTTCGAACTGGTCTCTCAAACTTTTTGTCTAACACTTGAGCAGTTCTCTTTCAACCCTAGGTCACCAAGGTAATTTCATTTTTCCTTCAAATTTGGCAAGTGATATTCCCAATGAGTATAGTTCAACAAGGTGAGTCCAGAAAAAACACTTTCATCTTCGGTAGCTTCTTTCTCTCTCCTAGGCGAGCATTTTTCTGTAGGAGTGAAAATATGGCTGAGAGGCACTTTTGGCAGATTGATATCTTCTTCCTGAAAGAATTTTTGGTCAGGATAATTATATGGTTGGATGCACCATACAAGTTTCTAGATATATACACTCATAATATTTTACCAAAAATTTATACTTGGACAATTTTTTATCTTCTCCTAGGCTTGGTCTAATTTCCCTAAACCACAGTTTTTGCTGGTCCATAAATTCTATTCAGTGTATTTGGACAAACTAAGACCATGGTTGAGTAGAAAAAACAAAAGCCTACAATATCCCCATGTGGTGCGGGTATTTTCTTCAACAAACCATTTGTGGTGGGCCTCCTTTTAAGGCTACTTTGACCAATATTCCCACACTTTTCCTGATTTTCACTAATTTGTCGTATTTATCCAAAACGATGTCATAATGCAATAATGATTTCAACTTCATGCCACATAGTCACCTATTCCATGCCATGCCATGTGAGCATCTTCCTTAGTTCGGGCATCAACCTTAATGCAGGCATCACTTAGCCCCTTTACAACAGTTAGCCATTTTTTCTGCCTTTAGTGTACACAATAGGATTTTTCTTCTATTTTTCGACATTGATATTTTCCTTATCTGGTCACCATAAGAAAAACCAAGAGCATGGATAGATATCCATTTCAACAATGAACAAGACCATATAATTTGATGAATTTTATCATCAATGGAACACCCCCTTGCGATCATTTCCAAGTGGTCTCTCAAACTCTTTGTCTAACACTTAACCAGTTCTCTTCAAACCCTAGGTCACCAAGGTGATTTCATGTTTCCTTCAAAATTGGAAAGTGAGATTCCTAATGGGTATAGTTCAATAAGGTGAGTAAAAAAAAACAATTTCATCTTCTGTAGCTTCTTTCTCTCTCCTCAGCGGGCATTTTTCTAGAGCAGTGCACATATGGCTGACAGGCACTTTTAGTAGATTTATATCTTCTTCCTGAAAGACTTTTTGGTCAAGATGATTATATGGTTAGATGCACCATACAAGTTTCTAGAGATATACACTCTCGTAATATTTTTATCATCAACCCATGAGTTGTGGCGGGTATTTCCCTAAGGCTTGTTAGGCATATTTTACCAATAATTCATACTTAGACAATTTTTTTTTATCTTATCCTAGGATTGGTCTAATTTCCCTAAACCATAGTTTTGGAAGGTCCATAAATTATTCTTCAGTGTCTCTTTGGACAAACCAAGACCATGGTTGAGTAGACAAACTAATAGCCTACAATATCCCCATGTGGTGCGGGTATTTTCTTCAACAAACCATTTGTGGCGGGCATCCTCTTAAGGCTACTTGGACCAATGTTCCCACACTTGGCCAGTTTCCTAATTTTCACTAATTTGTCGTATTTCTCCAGAACAATGTCATAATGCAACAATGATTTCAACTTCATGCCACATAGTCATCTATTCCATGCCATGCCATGCGTGCATCATCCTTACTGCGGGCATCAACCTTAATGCGGGGATCATTAGCCCCTTTACAACACTTAGCCATTTTTTCTGTCTTTAGTGTGCAAAATAAGATTTTTCTTCTATTTTTCCAGGTTGATATTTTCCTTATCTGGTCACCATAAGAAAAACCAAGAGCATGGCTAGATATCCATTTCAACAATGAACTGGCCCATATCATCTGATTAATTTTATTATCAATGGAACACCCACTTACGAGCATTTCCAAGTGGTCTCTCAAACTCTTTGTCTAACACTTAACCAGTTCTCTTTAGACCCTAGGTCATCAAGGTGATTTCATGTTTCCTTCAAACTTGGCAAGTGAGATTCCCAATGGGTATAGTTCAACAAGGTGAGTCCAGAAAAAACACTTTCATCTTATGTAGCTTCTTTCTCTCTCGTCGGTGGGCATTTTTCTGGAGCAATGCAAATATGGCTAAGAGGCACTTTTGGCAGATTGATATCTTCTTCCTGAAAGACTTTTTGGTCAGGATAATTATATGGTTGGATGCACCATACAAGTTTCTAGAGATATACACTCTCTCAATATTATTATCAACAACCCATGAGCTGTGGCGCTTATTTCACTAAGGCCTGTTAGGCATATTTTACCAATAATTCATACTTGGACAATTTTTTATATTCTCCTAGGCTTGGTCTAATTTCCCTAAACCACAGTTTTGGTAGGTCCATAAATTCTTCTTCAGTGTCTCTTTGGAAAAACCAAGACCATGGTTGAGTAGACAAAACAACAGCCTACAATGTCCCCATGCGGTGTGGGTATTTTCTTCAACAAACCATTTGTGGCGGGCATCCTCTTAAGGCTACTTGGACCAATATTCCCACACTTGGCCAATTTCTTGATTTTCACTAATTTGTCGTATTTTTTCAATAACGATGTCATAATGCAACAATGATTTCAACTTCATGCCACATAGTCATCTATTCCATGCCATGCAATGTGGGAATCATCCATAGTGCAGGAATCAAACTTAATGCGGGCATCACTTAGCCATTTTTTCTGTCTTTAGTGTGCAAAATAAGATTTTTTATTTATTTTTCCACGTTGATATTGTCCTTATCTCGTCACCATAAGAAAAACCAAGGGCATGGATAGATATCCGTTTCAACAATGAACATGACTATTTCATCTGATGATTTTTATCATCAATGCCAATTAGAGGAAATTTGGGGTGTAAAATGGGCCTCCTAAGGAAAATAATAAAAAAAGCCACATCACACTACAAATATGCCATGTCAGATTAAATCTAATGAAAGTCAACCTAAATCGTCTCATTAATGGTAGTTGACAACTATATTGAGTTAATGTAGAGTTAAGAGATATTGATTAAAAATATTAATGAAATATTTAGATTCTTGTGCACACATAATAAATGATAGGAAACTTTTAAATTTTATATTATTATTTTTTTAAATGAATAGACCACTACTTTTTATATATTTCATAAATGTAAAACTTAAATATATTCATTTATAATGAACAATATAATTATAATAGTATTAAAAAAAATCACTATTATTTTTTTAAATAAATTTTACATTAATTCATATAAAAAATATTACATCGCATAAAATAAAAAACAATAAACTATGTATATTCATATTATTTTTTATATTAATATAAAAAAAATTGTGGTTTAATGGGTAAGTAGGTAAGAAAGAGAAAAAAGTAAAATAAAATTTTATTATACTTTTAAATAGTTTTTATTTTGTTATTTTGTTAGTATTTAAATGTTTTATTTATTTTTGGATGTAATAATTAAATATATTTATTTTTTAAATATTATTTAATAATATTAAAAATACTAAATATCTTTTATTTAGTATTTCAAGATAAGTCTATTTAAAATTAAATATTATTTAGTTTTCTTTTTAAAAAATTGATTAATAAATGTTTTTAGTATTTCAAAATGCTTCCACTACAATTTTAATTAATGCGAAGGTTATGTTTTAGAAGAGTTGGAAGTAATGATCAAATAAAATATTCTATATTTATTAGTTAAAGTTTATTTATCTTATTTTGAGGTGATCTTTTCAAGAACTTAACCAAGGTGAGGTTGATATGGAGTTAGCTATTGTCAAATAAAAATATGACACATAAGCATTATGTGTCCAACTCAACCATAATGGCTGACCAAAGATATTGAAATTCTATTGGCTTAAAAATTCAACTCAATCCAACTCATCCATGGCACAGTTTTTTATAAGGCCCATTTTAGACCCCAAATTTCCTCTAATCGATGAACACCCCCTTGGGAGAATTTCCAAGTGGTTTCTCAAACTCTTCAATCTAACACTTAACCAGTTCTCTTCAAACCCTAGGTCACCAAGGTGATTTCATGTTTCCTTCAAACATGCCAAGTGAGTTTTCCAATGGGTATAGCTCAACAAGGTGAGTCCAGAAAAAAACACTTTCATCTTATGTAGCTTCTTTCTCTCTCCTCAGTGGGCATTTTTCTGGAGCAGTGCAAATATGGCTGAGAGGCACTTTTGGCATATTGATATCTTCTTCCTGAAAGACTTTTTGGTCAGGATAATTATATGGTTGGTGCACCATACAAGTTTCTAGAGATATACACTCTCATAATATTTTTATCATCGACCCATGAGCTGTGGCGGGCATTTCCCTAAGGCCTTTAAGGCATATTTTACCAATAATTCATACTTAGACAATTTTTTATCTTCTCCTAGGCTTGGTCTAATTTCCCTAAACCACATTTTTGGCAAGTCCGTAAATTCTTCTTCAATGTCTCTTTGGAAAAACCAAGGCCATGGTTGAGTAGACAAAACAACATCCTACAATATCCCCATGTGGTGCGGGTATTTTCTTCAACAAACCATTTGTGGCGGGCATACTCTTAAGGCTAATTGGACCAATATTCCCACACTAGGCCAATTTCCTGATTTTCACTACTTTGTCGTATTTCTCCAGAATGATGTCATAATGCAACAATGATTTCAAATTCATGCCACGTAGTCATCTATTCCATGCCATGCCATGTGGGAATCATCCTTAGTGCGAGCATCAACGTTAATGCAGGCATCAGTTAGCCCCTTTACAACACTTAGCAATTTTTTCTATCTTTAGTATGCAAAATAAGAGTTTTCTTCTATTTTGCGAGGTTGATATTTTCCTTATCTGGTCACCATAAGAAAAACCAAGATCATGGCTAGAGATCCATTTCAACAATGAACAAGACCATATCATCTGATGATTTTTATCATTAATGGAACACCCCCTTGCGAGCATTTCCAAGTGGTCTCTCATACTCTTCGTCTAATACTTAACCAGTTCTCTTCAAACCCTAGGTCACCAAGGTCATTTCATTTTTCCTTCACACTTGGAAATTGAAATTGCCAATGGGTAGAGTCCAACAAGGTGAATCCATCATGACCACTTTCATCTTCTGGAGCTTCTTTCTCTCTCCTTGGCCGATATTTTTCTGCTGAGAGGCACTTTTGGAAGATTGATATCTTCGTACGGAAAGACTTTTTGGTCAGGATAATTATATTGTTGGATGCACCATACAAGAATCTAGAGATATACACTCTCATAATATTTTTATCATCATCCTATGAGCTATGGCAGGCATTTCCCTAAGGCCATTTAGACAGATTTTACCAATAATTCCATACTTGGACAATTTTTTATCTTCTCCTAGTCTTGGTATAATTTCCCTAAACAACTGTTTTTCCAGTTTTTTCATGTTTTTGTAGGTCTAATTTCCTTAAACCACAGTTTTTTCATGTTGGGCGCGCATTTGAGTAAAGCAATCCAAAATTGACTTGCTTAAGTAAAATCCACGCACATGCCTGATTTCATTTTCCCATACCTCAACCTGTCATACACGTGTTGAATGTATTGATTGTAAAATATGTCATATCATCGTATAAACCTACAAATGGCAGTTTTCTCTTTTCCCTACCTATCATATTTTGAACTTTCAACCAACTGTCAAATACGTCACTTAACAAACCATCAAATTCTATGATTTGATGAACCCAAATTGAGTCAGATTCTGACGGCATTGAGAATGATTGCATCACCCAGACATGAACTTGGCATGTCGTCGTGATTAACCTTTTTTTCCACCTTTCAATTATTCCAAGGGACAACACAGTACACATATCCAGATTTGGCCTGACCCCATGGATTCTTTCCTAGCAGCTGCAGTCAATTACCAATCACGTTTCTTCTTATGTAAGATTCATAAATAGGGGCCACTGTTATACGTAGGCTAAGTAGTATTCAATCAATTCTCTATGTTCATTAATTTTTGTCCACTATGGCCGTAGATGTGTGCAAATTTGAGTTCACTGATAGTATGAGTGAAATGGGTAGAATTGGAAATAATTGGAGACAGTCTCATCCGGGTTCGATGGCTATCATTGGCAGTTCCATTCCATCTTAATGTTTTTATGTTCATTTGACATTCCTTTCCCATCACTCAGTGAAGTATTTCCTGCACTAAGTCATCACCCTATCCCTCTTCAACAACCCAAGCATTCCCTCTCGGTGGCATAGCAGGATTGATTTCATCAATTCCAGCTCTTAATTTGTCCACATCAAATGGGTATTGCATGTTGTTTTCCACTGAGCCATATTTGTCTATGGCATTTCTCTCTTCCTTACCATTTTATCCTTTCATTGGTATTTCCCTTTTCTCCTTAGATACCTCTCACACATTGTGCATCTCTATTATAATTCTTCTCTACTCGCATCTCCCATCCAGATAACTAGAATGCAACTTCGTCTTCTACTCCCTTTCTACCCCTAGTGTTGAAACATGTCCACTTCAACCCTTTTTCCCCCCTGTGTTGCACTGTCATGTTTTCCTTGTTCCACAGTAGTTGGTATCTTCATTTGAAGCCAGGAAAGTACAACAGAGGACGAGCTAGCTCGTGGGTGAATCCACATTTCAGTTTCACTCAAATGAAATGCACTTGTAACCTGGTCAATCCGACCCTTGAGGTCTATAGATAGAATTTAATAGGTAGTAGGGATAGTTATTATTGAAGGAGTTGTTTGATGTTACTGATTCAACTGTAAACTATTCCTCTGCTCTGTAATGAAAGCATAATATAATAAAAAATGGTCTTGGGCCCCTTTTAAAACTTTCTTAAGTATCGATCTGGTTATTTTTTTGCATTATCTCTATTTTTTCCTCGGAATGTATTATATATGTTATGTTCACATTTATTAATTTCTGCAAGGAACGATGATGATTTATATTATAATAAAAAATAAACAAACAATACACACTTGCAGAGCCATGAGATTGGTTTCCAAACTATGATGCTCATCAACAATAAACCAACATTTACAGTTGTTCTGTTTCATTTCAAATGCTGGATGCATTCTTATTTCACAATAGAAGTTTAATTTATGTTTGAAATTAAAACTATACTAGTCTAATTAGGTTTTTGTATGCAAACTTCCAAATTTCATACCTACGGTGTACTTCGATTGGAATTGGTGTGGATTTTTAAATCTGGCCATGAAAAATTGGAAAATGCTATCAATTGTTGTTTTGGATGACTTGGATTTTACTGTAGATCTTACAATTTACAGAAATGAGTACAAGAGTTTGTAGAAAAGGTTGGTATGTCTATGTTATAGTGAAATTTATTCAATATAGCATGAAATGATGATCTCTCAATTCATTTGTAGAATATATTTCAAGAATATTTCATATGTCAATTCATTTGTAGAATATATTTCGAGAATATTTCTTATGCCAATTCACTTGTAGAATATATTCCATCATTTGTACTTTCATACACACTTCTCAGTATGGGTTGCACATTAAACTCTCTTAGATATAGGAAAAATGCACATATGGATTACACATTACACTTGTATTACACATTAGAAACACATTAACTATATCAAAATATATGCATTGCCAATAATTTATATTACAACAATATTAGTATGTACATAGACATCAAATGTACACCATATTATGTACAGTGATCAAATTTGAAGGGTGGGTCTTAATTTCAATTGGAAGGGAATTTATTCTCTCAGCCCTTCAGAGATGAAGGGAAATATAAATATTTGTCCTTTAATTGACAAGTATAAATTAGCCAAACCTTTTCACCAAAAAAAATGCAAAAAAAAATATTGTTTTTCAGCGCTTGTTGTGAAAGCATACATGTATGTGATGGAGGGGACTAAGTCAAATGAATTCTTGCAACTCACTGTATTTCTAAGTCTCAACACTCCTTTTAAATTGAACCAGAATACCAAAATAATTTTATTAATTGATATATTTGAGAAAGTTATAGGTGTGTGTAATTAAGTGCTTGGGGCTCTAAAATTCGTTGTATTTTGTACCAGTCCACGGTTCACTGAATCGATAGTCATCAGTAGGAATTTAAATTATTTAATGAAAACAATTAATGTGTATAACCTCTATTCCTTAAACATTTTCCATGCTGATGCAGGCCACTACCCTCTTTATTGTCTTACCAAAAGGCATGATAATGAGGAAGAAGACCTAAAATTATGGACTTCACCTTCAAAGAATGCCTTGCAATCACATTGGTAAGGACTCGTGATAAGAAGATCAAAACCATCCAACATGTCAAATATCAGTTGATACTGTTATTTAAAGACTTAAAAGATAAATTTAATATAAGACTTATAGTTGTATCTTACTCTTTGCAGCTTGACACATTTAATGTTTTATGGTTGTCTTTGGGCCTTGACCCAATTCATATTATAAGCTGAGGATGTGCAGTCATAATAATCCTTAGTTAGGACTATGAGATGAGGATTTAAAAAGAAGAGGGTGTAATGAGAAGAGAAATTTATATGGATGGATCATTCCAAAAGTTTTACTTCTTTTGAAATGTTGATATAAATTATGCCCTTCTTTATTGGAAGGGTAAAATTCAAATTTTAAATTTTTTTTTAAGGACAATTTTAACTTTACACTTCTGGGAAGGGCTAGAACCCTTTGGAAGGGATCTAAAAGGTTCAATTTTGAACGTTTGGGAGGTTTTTGCAATTCCTCCTTTTTAGAATAAGAAAATTCACTATAGCTTCTCTTGCCTTTTCCAGAACCATCCAGTTCTACAGAAGCTTCATTGGCCATATGTTTTAATTGTTTTTCTTGCTCTTTCACTTTGTTTGCAAGATTTATCACTTTTGTATGCAATCTATCTTTTTCTTCTAGGCATTTCTTCAACATCTCTACATTATTATTTTTCTGATTTGAGTGCCCATCTTCCTTTCTTTAAGATCATCATCTTTCCACTTCAGGTCAGATTGAGCTGCACTTAATTTTCTCTTGACCTATTGTACCTCATTCTCAAGCTCTTGAGCCCTCAAATCGCTATCACATGGAGTATACAAAATTGCTTCTGCCACAGGTTTATTCTGCAAAGCTTTAATTTGGGATTTCAAATCTTGTATCTCACTATCACACACCAAATGTAGTGCTTTCTCTTTCTCCAATAGTTTTTGGTGAAGGTCTCTAATTTCAACCTCTTTCTCCTCTATCTTCTTCTTCAATTTTGGATCTGATGAGCCAAATGTAAACTCTACAACATTAATTGTTGAAGTAGCTTCATTCAAGGTCTTCTCTCGTTGTTGCAAGGACTTCTGAAACTGGAGTAAGATCTCCATAGTTACATCACCTATTTTTGTACTGCCAAAAAGTTTTGGTGTGATGGCCTTTTTAACCTCCACTTTGGATTCTTTTGTTGTGCTGACCTTTTTACCCTTGACTGTTTATTACTCTAGTGTGTAGACCTGTTTACCCTTGACTGTTGATTCTTCTGGTGTGCAGACTTGTTTACCCTTGACTATTCATTTTTTTGGTGTGCAGACCTGTTTACCCTTGACTGTTGATTCTTCTGGTGTGCAAACTTATTTACCCTTGACTATTGATTCTTCTAGTGTGCAGACTTGTTTACCCTTGACTATTGATTTTTTCCTCTTCCAGCACTTTAAGCCTCGAGAGTTGTTAAAATCCTTTCAATTCTCTTTTCTTTGTAGCAACTCATTTTTGTTTTTAATTGTTTTATTCAATTTGTCCAATCTCGCTTCATATTCTGCAGTCTCATTTTGTTGTCTAATGATCATTTCGCTCAATGACCTTTGAAACTCAACCTTCAAACCTGCAATAAATGTTTCTTCCTTCTTCAATTCTTGATGAAGTTCTGCTTCCTTACCAAATATAGTTTTCAGTGGTGGCATATTCAAAACTTCAGGCCTGTTTTTCAACTCATTTTCAAGTCTTCCTATAGTTTCCTCATCTTTTTTCTTTTGAGCCTGATACATGTCTTTCATTCTGTCAAGGTCAAAAATCGGTTCTGCTAGAACTGCAATAAATTTAGAACATTGATCCTTAATAAGTTGATCCTTCTGGCCAATTATTTTTTCAGTTTCCACAATTCTTTTCTCTAAACCTATAACACGATGTACCAAATCAAGAATTTGGACATCCTTAGTTCTGTATAATTTGTTGTTAGCTTTGAAGGAATCCTCCCACAAGGTAGATTGTTCTTTGAAATGTACCATTTTATCAAATAAAGGAAAAACAAATCTACTATCAAAAGAATATTTGGCATGAATTAGGTCTTCATCACTCGTTGGTGAATGGTCCATATCATTGTTCACAAATTCCTCCAATTGATCTACATTTTCATTTCCATGCATTCCAACCAAAGTTGTGACAGCAACATCTTCTTCAAGGGAAAGTGAAGGCATGTCGTTTCCCACAGGTTCCATATTGTCCTATAAAGGTTGGTTGATCTTATTTTTCCGGTTGAGTCACCCATTGAAGAAGTAGAGTATGATTGATCTCTCTAGTTTTGGATATGGTTGATAAAGAAATCCAGCCTCAATCCATGCTCAATCAATCACCAATAACCTTGTTGGAACTATAGAAAATGTGTCAAAAATGCATGAGTTGACCTATGCATTGAAAGCTGTCATTGGTTTGGCAGGTGTGCAAATATAGCCATATATCGTCAATATAGAGATGAAAGTTCATGTAAAATTTAAAATGTTGATATTGCCACGGTTTTTCTGCCATGATAAAAAAAATGAAGTATTAATCCACGAATGTTCAAAACGTGGAAATATTTTGTGGAAAAAACTGACCAAATGTATTAGTGCTCAAAAAGCTTCTTGGCAAGTTTTTTGAGCATAGGTACAACATTTTAAAGTAGCCAAGTATTGTCCTTCTTAAGGTTTGATTGACAAAATTTGGTCTCAGTGGACGTTAATCATCATTATAATTATCATTAACGTTATCATTATCATTATCATGAATTTTATATAATTAGTGTAAAAAATTATAATATATATATATATATATATATATATATATATTTAGAAGATTTTTTTTTATAAAAAAAATAAAAAAATGAAAATGAAATTCTCTTTATTAACAATCTCTTTGTGATGATGTCGATAATGATTATGATTAATGTCCATTGTGACAAACTTTGGTCTATCGGACCATAAGAAGGATAATACTTGGTTTACTTTAAAATCTTGTTCCTTTGTTCAAAAATCTTGCCAAGAAGCTTTTCAATCTCACTATAGTTTTGGAAAGTTAGGAAGTATAAAGGTTTATATTGTAGAAAATACTATGATACTTAGTTTTAATGTGGGTGTAAGCAGGGCACTCTGAGAAAAAGTGATTTTCATCCTCAATGCTCATATACTCACACAGATGGCAAACCCTTTCCTTCGATGGACTTTTAGTAATAGACCAATGCCCCGTTTCTCTATGGAGTTCATTAGAGTTAATTCTAATCTTGGCAATATTAATTTTCTTTTGTGAGCTAGTTACTGCCGAGAGATACTTATGATCTTCCAAATTATGATTAATGGGCTCCTTATTGTATCTTAATTTATCTTAACTGCTAAATTGTTCTCACACCAAAATTTCTCCTTAAACTTATAAGTAATAATATTTTTGACATTATCAATGGTTTGCAAAATGTCATTTTCATCAATGACACAATGGTTTAATGAAGCCATGGTATCTTTACACCAAGACCGCTTGAGGCGTAGTTGGTTTTGACTTGAGTTTAAAGCAATTTTAGGAAGTCTCTCGTTTCCCATGTTTTTTTATCTTATGCTTGTACATTAGTTACCTAGTCATAACCATTCTCTCAATGGGGGAAACATGCACTTCTATGAGGAGAATACGATAAGGCGTATTTCTTTTAATTTTGAGGTTGAAAGGTTATAAACCTCAATCTTCTCAATCTTGCTCCAAGATTCTCTAGAAATGTTGCACCCTCATACTTCACAACCATAGAAGATAACATGGATGACAAGAGTTTCAAAGAGGAACTTATTTTTATCCCACATGGCTAGATTGGCTAATTTACAGTTATTTTCAAGACCAAAATAAGCTTTCCACCCCCCATCAATCATTTTCTCAATCCACGAGGGATTCACCTTGTTGAGCAATATCTTATCACGTTCATTCATAAAGGGAGGTTTTTAATTGTGAAAAATAAGGTCAATATATTGTAGGTATTATGGGATAGGGAATAAGGTATGGGGGGTTTATAGCTAGTGGGGAGGGTATAAAAAGAGGTTTCTAGTAAAAATAAGGAATATATTGTAAAAATATGGGTTTTTTAATTGGAAATATGTATCGGGTGGGGGGGTCAACAAAAGGATTTTTGTAAGTAATTATCAATATCTAGTGAAATTAGGGGTAATATTTAATATCCCATGAACGAAAGCACCATGAAATGGTTTCACTAAGTGAAGACCTCGTGTCTCAATGCTATAGTTCCAACTGAGCTTGTGATGAATATTAATTCTGTAATATCCCAAACTGATATTTTGCTTCTATACTGTTGGGTTATGGTGATTGTTTATGTTTTGTGCTTTTTTGATATATACCACTGTAAAATGCCAACCAATTGAAGTCTGATCTTTTCTTGTTTAATGGTTTCAATCTGTAGTTGATGGTTTGCTAACTTGGTTTCATACCTTCATTCTTAGTCACTATTATTATGGAATTATCATTCACACAATAGCCTAAATGCATTGTAAATTTAAAGATACACTTGCATGTGAATTAATGAGGAATTACACCACAATATAATGAACCCTGAAAATACTATGACTAAAATTTTATTTAATTTCCAGCAGTTACTTGCCTAGAAGGGTTAATACTGAAATTTTGAATGTGATTCCCTCACAATTCGGAGAATGATAAATCAACAGATATGTATATGCATTAAAAGGAGAATGCATTTAGTACATGCCTGAAATTTTTTGACAATCAATCTGATATATCAAAAGTTGCTACAAGCTCTATATAATTTACTTCTTGCAATATAGTATGTTCACGCTGCCTAGAAAAATCAAATAACAGCCACCAATTCAATGTTACTAACTCCACACAAGATTTACAGGCTCAACTAGCAACTATGCCCTTACAAGTTACATGCACATAGATCTCATCTCTTGATTGTAGAATTTCATCCCAGCACTGGGGTACAATAGCACAAGGGATCGCGCTGCTACCACCAATGGATCGTTGCTAATGTATTAGATCTCAGTTGCAATAATTAATCATTGTCCACTAATAAAGGATACTTCCCACATAATGAGCGTCCCCTCTCGATTGCTATTTGGATTCCCAAGTGTTCACAACCTCAGCATAAACCCTCAAAATAGTGATGAAAGTGAATCGTTGATGGTAGTAGTAGCTTGATACAAGCATGCATGGTTCTGAATATGCTTTAGAGAGAGAAGTCTACTTGAGTACAATGCCTAGCTAGGAAGAAAGGTAACCAAATGGAATGATCATGTTCTCCACATGAGCCCATGCTATAGATGAGACAATATATGTTGCCCTAATATTTGATGAGGATACACTTATCCATTAAGGAAATTGTTGCCATGATTAAGGAGTGAATGCACCCAGCTATAAACCTTAAGGAAGCTCCAACACCTCAAACAAAATGAATCTCCGATGCAATGAAGTACACAATGATGAATCTAGATGACTCACCCTAAGGATTGGCTAGGGTGGATATATTTCACCACCAAATCCAATTAGTTAAGGCAATTCGCCTTAAACCCTAAGTAGCTCACCGAGCTCCCAAAACCTATTTCCAAAAAGATGAATAATAACATAGGTGTGCTTTTGGTTCAACTAACTTTCTTATATAGCTTTTAGGTTCACTTTTAGGGTTTGCATGTCACTTCTAGGGTTTCCACTTTACTTTTTGCATGCATGCAATTCTAATTGCTCGTTGACTTAAGACTGAAGAAATAAGGCCTGCATGTTTTATGATATTAACTTTGATGGCCCTCTTTACTATACTCATGACTTAATAATATTGAATAATTGTTCTAATATGCTCCCAGTATTAAATGTCCTCAATCAACCCCCTATTTATCAATAATGGAACATTACAGTCCTCCCTCGCCAAAGATTGCTTGTCCTCAAGCAATCGACAACTGTTAAATTTAAAATGCATCCGGAGACTAATATCAGGATCCAATATGAACCACTGGATCACCTCATGCCTCATCACCACCCAATCATGAATTGATCCCTCAATACCTGGATCCAAAAAACCCCTTTGACTAATCCCCTCACTACGAAAAATGGAGTACATAGGAATCCAACTGAATTCAAAAAATCTGTTGTAATACTTGATCTCAAATACTGGAAAAGGAATTATGCTCTGATCACTAGTAACAAATCTAGGTTGATCATGATCTTTAATCATCTCCTCAAGAGATAGCTCTATCATCCATGTTTCCCTATACTCAGAGGAAATCACTAGAAGGTGCATGAATCTCTGCACATATATACTCTACATCTTGCATCCTCAATAAACCTGTGACACAATCTAATAACATGATCCCCCATGTTTTCTAACAGAGGGTCGAAGACTGTGTCAATGTTGCTGAATGAGTGGGTCCCAACCTGCCCTGTTGACCAAATGTAATATCCACCAAGTATCTCCATGTGAACCTACCTCTCTCCTGTTTGCAAAAGGTAAAGTCCCTCAGCCCCTCCACTAGCTTGTATGATGTGGAGAACCCTCTACCCAAGGTGATAATCTTCCTGGTGCTAACACAAAAATACTTCTAAATGCCTCTGATGAGCCAAGCAATAATAAGTTGCACAAACTCCTTAGAATATTGTTCTGTCATGCCTCCAACCATAAGAATCCCTCAAATAAACTCCTGAAAATGGAGGTTGACCCTCTCTTCCACAACAACTCCACTGATGTTAGCTGAGCCTGTAAATCGGGGTGTCTCCATATCCATCATATGCCTTTCCACCCAATCTATGTATGCATACAATTCATTATTGGATGGTCCATAGGGAATGTTCTCAACTGCCTCCTCCATGGTTAAACCAATGTCCCACTGAGGAAACTCATGATCCCATACCTGATCCAAATCCTCTATGTCAGATCTCTCTGCACTCACCTGCAATTTTGAGTGCTCATGTAGAATCATCACTGAATGCTCTCCCCTAAAACTATGAGTGCCACTCATGCCCTCATGGGACACAATTGTCTTGTATCCTGTGTAGGTTGCGATATCCTCTTTTGCACTCACTCTACTGGTGTCATCTGAACTAGAATCCCACACATCTGTACTATACCGATCCCAGAAGATAAGGACCACATCCATGTCACTATCAAATGGTCCCTAGAGTATGTCTCATGTCAACACATTCACAACTACAACTAGAGCCATTGATGGCCCCTCCTCAAGAAGTGACTCATAACCTCCATATTTCTCAACATGTATAGAGTCAACCATTTCCAAGTCATGTCTCTCCTCTTATACCTGTGAGTCTAAATGATGTTCTCCTTTCGCATGCTCTTCCACTTTGTTCTCAATATGAAGTCTCACGGGTGCAATATGTGAATTGTCTTGATCCAAATTATCATATGGAAGAAGAGAGCTTGTGAACATAATATCATCTTCTTTAGGACTCCCATCTGGTAATTGATTTGTGCTTCCCTCATGATCTCTTGTATGATGATCCATGATTGTTGATTTATCACCCTCTAAACCAAACTCCTTATAGAGTCTTTTGGAGACTTCATTTGTAGATATACCCAATCTTTCCTTGAATCACGATGTGGAGGACCTTGACAGAGAGGCTTTAAACTGCTGCAAGCTAAGTTCTATATTTTTTGGTTTTTTGTCAAGGTTCTTCATTAGCTCCTCCCAATTAGGATTCCCCTCCTCTATTGGTGAATCAGGAATGAAAGTAGGTAACATTCTGCCATTTACAAATCTCACCATTGATGTAACCTCTTCTCGCTCCAAAATGAATAGTGTTGACTGATAGTTGGAAATTTTATGGTTTAAGAATTAAGTAAAAACTATGCAATCCCTTTTTCTCACTGCTGTAGATGACTAAGTTAACCCACTAATGAACCTTGCCACTTTTTTTTTTGAATGGCGACTTCAAACACTTAAATAACATATTGTTGTAATTTACTTTGTGGATAAATCTGATTGGAAATGCACTGTTTGAAGTAGCTTGGTGTGTGGTTTTGTTAAAAATTGGATGGTCTACTATTGTAGTGACCTTCTTCCCTTCTTTAACACATTTAATTACTAAAAATGTTTCGTTGTTGTCTTATACTGATTGGTTTTCATTCATATATTATTTAGACATCAAAATCAAGTAGATTCTATACAATTAAGAAATCATAAACACAAGGAGTGGCATTATTGATATACTACTTGCCAAAATTAGTGAATGTAAACAAGATGTAAATATGGTAATAAATAATCCCTTGAAATGGACCTTGAGATTACCTACAACACTATTTAATAGTAATGCACAGTAAAATAAATTCCATGTTATGGATGTCTGTTGGTGTCTATAACATATTGGTGAAGAAGACAATGCCGAGTATAGAATGAAGTCACCCAATCAACACTATCAACATCATAGAGTCATTAATGAATGATAATATTAGTAGTAGTAAACCCATTTTTCCTTGACAGCGAGAGTTCTCATTTACTTGATGCTCCCTCCTTTATGACTGTGTTTTAACACTCATGTAGTAGTAGTAAAATATAGGCTCGTTCTCCTTTAAAGTGACTGGTTCCCTGTATTTCAGATTCATAAAATAGCATGTACACATAGGATGGAAGAATCTGAGACTTTGATACCACTGTAAAATCCCAAACTGATATATTGCTTCTATACTGTTGGGTTATGGTGATTGTTTATGTTTTTTGGTTTTCAGATATATACCACTGTAATATGCCAACCAATTGAAGTCTAGTCTTTTCTTGTTTAATGGTTTCAATCTGTATTTGATGGTTTGCTAACTTGTTTTCACACCTTCATTCTCAGTCACTATGATTATGGAATTATCATTCACATAATAGACCAAATGCATTATCTATTTAAAGATACACTTGCATGTGAATTAATGAGGAATTATAGCACAATATAATGAACCCTGATAATACTATGACTAATATTTTATTTAATTGCCAGCAGTTACTTTCCTAGAAGGGTTAATACTGAAATTCTAAGAATGATAAATCAGCGACTATGTATATGAATTGAATGGAGAATGCATTTAGTACATGCCTGGAAGTATTTTACAGTCGATCTGATATATGAATAGTTGCTTCAAGCTCTGAATAATTTACTTCTTGCAATATAGGATATTCATGCTTCCTGGAAAAGTCAAATAACAACCACCAATTCATTGTCACTAACTTCACACAAGAATTACAGGCTCAACTAGCAAGTGTGCCTTTACGAGTTACATGCACATAAATCTCAACTCTCGATTGTAGAATTTCATCCCAGCACTAGGGTGCAATAGCACAAGGGATCTCACTGCTACCACCAATGGATCACTTCCAATGTATTAGATCCCAACTGCAACAATTGATCATTTCCCAATGATAAAGGATATTGCATAGAAAATGAGCATCCCCTTTGGATCGCTATTTGGGTTGCCAATTGTTCACAACCTCATAATAAACGCTCAAAATAGTGATGAAAGTGAATCATTGATGGTTGTAGTAGCTTGATACAAACATGCAGGGTTGTGAATATGCTTCAGAGAGAACATGCTACTTGAATACAATGCCCAACTAGGAAGAAAGGTATCCAAATGGAATGATCATGTTCTCCACATGAGCCCATGCTATAGTTGAGGAAAGATCTATTTCCCTAATATTTGATGAGGATGCTCTTATCCATTAAGGAAATTGTTGTCATCATGAAGGAGTGAATGCACCCATCTATAAACCTTAAGGAAGCTCCAACACTACTGTAAAAACAATGAATCTTTGATGCAATGAAGTACACAATGATGAATTTGGATGATTCACCCTAAGGATTGGCTAGGGTGGATAGATTTCTCCACGAATCTATTTAGGTCAAGGAAATCTTCCTTAAACCCTAAGTAGCTCATCCAGCTCCCAAAACCTGTTTCCAAAAACATGAATATTAACATAGATGTCCTTTTGGTTCAACTTACCTTCTTATATAACTTTTAGGGTTTGCATATCACTTTTACGGTTTGCACTTTACTTTTTGCATGCATGCAATTCTAATTGCTCATTGACTTAAGACTGATGAAATAAGGCTTGCATGCCCTGCATGTTTTATGATATTAACTCTAATGGCCCTCTTTATTATACCGATGACTTAATAATAATGAATAATTGTTCTAATATGCTCTCGGTATTAAATGTCCTCGATCAACCCCCTATTTATCAGTAATGGAACATTACAAATTTCGAGATACTTCTAAGAAGTCACTTCGTCTAGATTTCTATGATCATAAATAAAATTTGCATAGGTGTCTTTCTTAGATTTTATAATCATGATTTTTGTCTTGCCAGTGTTAACAATCATACCCATGTTAGAGAAAAAACATTTAATAATTCTTAATTGCTTATTGAGATCAAAAGGATGCCTTGCCATAATAACAATATCATCAACATAAAGTAGGAGGATGATAACTATCCCATGTAAGATTGTATCGACGCAACCTACTTCTTCTAAACACCTTTCTAGCTTATTAATGTAAATGCCAAAAAGGGTAGGGGAGAGGGGGAAACATTGTTTAACACCAATATTACAATTTATATCTGTTGTCGACCTGTCATTATTCTTAAAATTGGCAATGGAATTTTCGTATAACCTTATCATGGCATCTCTCAACTCAAAAGCAACCCTAAGCTCCTCTAGCCTAATCCATAGGTTAATTCTAGGCATTGTATCAAAATATTTTCTAAAATCCACAAAGCAACAAATAGGTCAAAATTATTATTACAACATTCCTCTACAATGATCCTAAGCATAATGAGGTTTTCCATGGTTGAATGATGCCTTCTAAACCTTCTTTACCTTTTATTTTTAGCCATTCATTGATCTTAATTTCTAAGATAATACCATATAACTTATCTAAGTGAGGGATAATCATAATATTCTAATAATTAGAGTGGTCATTTTTATCACCACTTTTGAAAATACGAATAACGAGGCTTTGAGTCCAAGGTGTAGAAAACCCTTGCTTGATTGCTAGATTAAAGAGTTTGTAGATGTGGGAAATGAAGAGAGGCCCTCCAATTTTTAAGATTTTCCATTGGTAACCTTCAATGTCTTTGGCTTTTCCATTTGCTAAGGGCTTAACCCATAAATAAATATCTTCTAAAGAGAAAAATTATTTTGTTGTAAGAAGGGTTTGAATGTTATCTCTAATATCTAGGATTCATAAGGCTTTTAAGGTAGGAATTTCAATCTTTTAAATTAATTTTATTGTCTTCTTTTGTTTTGTTAGTTAGAATTTGTCTTTCCCCCATTTTACTTAGATAATGCTTTTTTTTTCTTTTAATTAAGGCTTTGTAGTAATTTATCTTGTCCATTTTTATCCAATCCATATTATGGTAGAGATTTTCTATATTCTCCATAGTAGATAAATGAAATAGTTCATTTTTTAGATTATGGAGAGAAATGTCTCCTTTATTTTTATAGAAGATCAATTGTTTTTGGTAATGATAGTTTTCCTCCTTGGGATCCTTATGCATGGCAATATTCAAAGTTATAATTAATATATACATAAAATTAATTTAGAATGGAATTTTTGCCAAACTTTACTTAGGGCTTTCTAAGCCTCAATTAAATGGTTTTTCATTTTAACTTACAATAAACTAATATTTTTTATAAATTTTTTTGAAATTACTTTTTATTTAAAAAAACAATTGCAAATAAAATTTCTTCCTATATATTTCTAAATCTTATTTGTTCCTTTTTATAATTGTAAAAAAAAACAGTTATAAATGAAATTTCTTCCAATATATATTTTTAAATCTTATTTGTTCCTTTTAGTAATTGTGAAAAAAAACAATTGTAAATGATTATCTTTTTTTTCCTCGGTAATTTCACTTTTTTTTTTCCTTTTTCTACAAATGATTATCCTTGTTTTCATCTTATGTTTCTGGTAATTTTACTTTTGGCACTTTAGAGCATATTAGAGCATATGGGAGGATGCCTTTTTATTGTTATGCCTTATGCTACTTCCTTTTTCTATAAATTTTTTTTTTTTTTCCTTATTATACTTTTGGTAATTTCACTTTTTGGCACTTTGGAGCATACGGGGAGGATGCCTTTTTATGGTTATGCCTTATGCCGATGATAAGTTTTTCTTTATGTTTTTTGTTAAGACGCTTTTGTCTAAAAGATAGTATATGGTTTGGTTTTTTTAATCAAGTGTAATTATGCTTTTGGAATAAATAGAAAGACTTGCATTTTTTGAATTTTTCTTAATCTTAATTTTAAAATTATAAAATTTATTCGGAATACATAATAAAATATAAAATTTAATTAATTTATTGATTAATAATTTTATCATTAATAATTTATTTTTATTAATCTGCGAGATGTAGAATAGTTGGTGGCCCCCTAAGCTGGAAGGTCGCCCATTCTAATCCTGTTGGAGACCAAAAAATTGAACCATGTTCCAACTATGTTAAGGGTTGGTGCGGTTCAGGTCTAGTGCGATCCCGGTGTGATTTTGACAGCTTTAACCAATAACAACTTTGCTAGTGAAAAAGTTACACCACTTTACCAACAAACAACAAAATTATTTTTATTAAAAAATAAATAAATAATAAACCTTTCATTTTAATTTTAACATACTTTTTGTATGTTTCTTATTTACTCCAAATTATTCCCGAATCCAAGATTCCATACCTTACTCCCTGTTAAAAACTAAATAAAAAACGAAATTCTTATTGCATGTGGAGTGATAATGGAAAACGAAATTCTTACTTCATGTGGAGTGATGATGGAACATCAATGACGAGAATATGTAATTGAAAAAATAATCAAGGGCTTTATGTATATAAAACTAAATACAAGCTCTCGAGGTTGCTTCTGTGAGAACATATATCATGGATTTTGACCTACTAGCTATGAAGGAATATGCACGTTTGAAATGGCTACTTTTAAATGTGGGGCCTATTATGCACATGCATGCCACATGCATCTTCAAACATGTCTACTTATATATAGTAAAAGTTCCCTGCCATTTACGCAATCATCACTCCATATACTTTATTTAATTAATATATATATATGAAAATCTACACCACTCAAGTTTGTGCATGGGTTGGGCTAGGCTAGGGAATTCATGAACTGAGAAAACAATTGAATCATGAAAATAATTTTATCGAGTGTATTTTGTTTTATTAATCTGTTTGGGATTATTATATGTATGATGATGATGGTTAACTTAGACTGAGCTCAAATTTTGATCTATTTAATTAGTTTGTTTCAAAATTGTATTTATATTTGATCTATTTAATTAGTTTGTTTTAAAATTGTATTTATATACTTGAAAAGTTGAAAAACATCCAAACATATATTTTAACTAAAAAACTACAAATTAGCATTAAATGACCATTGCTATATATACACACAAATTATGTTATGTTGACTGCGCACAAACCTCCTACCCATCTCCTGCTTGCTCTCCTCTGCAATGCTGACTTCACTGGAAATCTTCTTTACTTTAGATTGCGGCATTTCTGCACCTTCTTAGCATTTTATAAATATAGATATTAAATTCCTCGAGCCCTGGGTGGAATTATACGGGACTGATCTAAAAAAATCCATAGTACAATAAACTGGTACTCTTTATGAGATTTTTCGATATTTTGAAATTAATCATATGACTTGGCTCGAGCAGTAAATTATGCCATTGAAGAACCTGTCAACCAGAACTTCACATTTGAAAACATTGAACAGGACAACGAGAGTTATAATTGACTTTAAGAAATGCTCTTTATATATATATATAATTTAAATGGAAACTAATCAAACTGTAATAAAAATAAAAATCATTTGTTTTGCATTGTTAGGATTTCTGAGAGGAAGGAAGAACAGTGATGTCTGTTCATTTAGGATAGAAGAAATGTATATAGAGAGTATATGAATATATAATATGATATAAATAAGATTATATTTTAAGGTAAGGGTTGATATTTTGATGACTTGAAATGATTAAGAAATGGAGAATCTGATGAAGAAACTTGAGATTAAATGTTTAAAAAAGTTGCAATAAGAATTTGTGAAAAATTGAGTTTTTTCTAAGTGACATTATTTTTTTAATTGTTTACAAAGATAAAAAAATGTATATGGATATAGATTATGATTATATTTTAAAATAAGGATTGATATTTTGATGGGTTGAAATGATTAAGAAATGAAAAATTTGAAGGAGAAATTTGGAATATAGCATATATTCTTAAATATTTTGAATAAAAGTTTATAATAAAAAGATTATAATAAGAATCAGTGAGAAAATGAGATTTTATTAAAGTGAGATTGATCATTTACAATGAACAATAATTCAGTACAAAATCTTTATGCATAAAAAGACATTTACTTTATCAATTCAAGCTGTTATAATCTTGGAAAAATATCAAAGAAATTAGAAATAATGAAATGAAAAAAATATAAAAGAGATCAAGCTTATGCTTACTTTGAAACAAAAAGAAAGAAAGAGGATAGGTTGATACATGGTCTAAGTAAATAAGAAACAGTTAAGAAACAAATATTTAAGTAATTTATATATAGTTTGCTAATAAAATAAATATAACTATTTATATTTTTAGTTTTATAAATACTACAAATTATATGTAAATAAAAATGTTATATTTTTAAATAAAAAGCAAATTATTTAGGAACTTTGAGAAACTTAAATCCAATAGGTTATTTAAAAGGTTTAAAAAAGAATGATGTCATTCGAAAACACTAAAGTTATGTATTGTACACTGTTGTTTCATACCCACACATGCAATACATCTCATCCATACATTACATTCTGATAATGTAGCTACAGTTTTTGAACCATATGTCTCACAAACGAGGTTCTCAGCTCGTACCAGATTCTTTACAATTACAGGTTAAAATCCTATGGTCAAAATTTTATTGGTATTTGCTGGCCTGTTCATGCGCCTTATTTATACATAAACAGTTACTTATTCCGCATTATCCAACAACCCATGGTTTTTAACAACTATATTGATTTGCCGCTATCTATGTTAAGCTTTTAGTTCAGACTGCATGTCTTAGGACAGCCAACTCATTTGTATAGAGGCATCAGATCCAGCAGGAGGCTTTAGATCTCACATGTTTAAGCATGTTTAAGTAGGTTTTGTCGAGGTGAATAAGTTAATTAAATTTATAGATATTTTTATTTGAGATTTGTTAGGTTGATAAAGGTTTTTATTTGAGATTTGGAGTAGATTATGTCCTATACTTTTTTATCTACAAAATAAACAATTATAACCAACAATTCATGGCAGTTAACTAGAAAAATGTGAGATTATATATATATATATATATATACTTGATAAATGGATAAGAAGAAGAATGTGGATAATAACATGTAGCTAGACATGGATAAGAATACTTGATAAATGGATAAGAAGAAAAATGTCGATGATAACATGTAGCTAGACATGAGGAATAAAAAAATATTTTCCATTTCATAACTATCGTTCAACCATTTTATCCTTATGGACCTGATCCATGCACAAACTATGCCACAAACTATGTAGGTGTGCTAGTTTTTATTTGAGATTTGAGATGAACTACTATCTCTATAGATTTTATCCAAATTGTCTTCCATTTCATAACTATGTTTCAACCATTTAATGGCTATAAATATTAACCAACCACCAAATATATGAGTGTGCTATCAATGTATATAAATATAAAAAAATGAATTGACATCCACAAAGTGGACGACAGACGTCGGCGGTTCAAAACCTGGGCCCAGTCTGTCTACCTCCAGTCGGCCAAAACTAAATGAGAGTGAGGTGGGGTATAGGGTAGCTCCCCGAAACAGAACATCCGATTCATCGTGTATGGATGGAAAACAAACAAATAAAATGAGTGTTTGAGATTCCATACAATATTAGAAAGCGGATTGGAAATGCCCTCGAAAATCCCATCCTCTCTGCTCCTCTATTTTTGGCGAGTTACAATTCTGTGGTCCATACTCATCACCTCTTTCCTCTTCACATCATAGCCTTTCAATGTTTGAGACTACCTTCTTCATCTTCCTCTTTCCTCTTCACATCATAGCCTTTCAATGGTTGAGACTACCCTCTTCATCTTCCAATTCATCCAGGCTGTAATGGCGCCATTACCAAACCTAACCGTTTATTCCTCTAAATGCCTTCTTCGTTATTTTTAACAGTGTGGGATGTCTGGTGCGCCAACGGAATATCATGAACCGTTGAAGAAACTGGATCTCAGTTTTGTGTCATATTTATTTGCAGACGCTAGTCACGGAGATCGATCGCATGACCAGGAAGTCAAAATTAGGTCACGATGTTGATCCCGGAAACAAATGCCCTGTTTTAGGTCCCGAGCTTTGAGGGTTGGTAACAGTATTGGATTGGGTATCTATACTCAACAACGAAAGATTTTTGTTTATTTAATTTCGAGCAGCCGTGGAGATTCCTATGAGATATAGACGTGCCAAATTACGATCGAAGCACAGTGTTTTGATTCAGGGTTAACTGTTCACATAATGCTTATTGAAGCACAAGTTAGGGTTCTGGCCAATTTCCACTCAAGACTTGAGACCAGATCGCCACCAGGGTTGATACTTTTTCCAGTCATAAACGGCCGCCGTTTGACACGATCAAATAAACAAAGATTCGTCCGGCTGAGTCAGGCGGCGAGATTTCAGCAATCGAATTCAAGTACTTACCCGGACAATCTCGAGCTTGCAGCTATTCAACTCGTTGGGATTTTTCTTTACAATAATCTACAATAATCTGTATCTTAAGGTACCTACTGATTCAAATAATTATTTTTCTTTTTACTCGTGAACTTTACCTTGTTGTTATGTGTCAGATAGTAATTTCCTTTACGCCAGAGTATAGCATCTTGATTTATCTTCCATGGCAGAAATGGCTTCGACCTACTCGAATTCACCCTGCGCTGCTTGCAAATTCCTAAGAAGAAAGTGTACTTCAGAATGTGTATTTGGGCCATATTTTCCTCCGGAAGAACCTCAAAAATTTGCGATTGTTCACAAGATCTTCGGAGCTAGCAATGTGACTAAAATTCTCAACGATGTGGCGCCTCATCAGCGGGAGGACACAGTGAATTCTCTGGCCTACGAAGCGGAATCCCGTTTGCAAGACCCCGTTTATGGGTGCGTTGGAATGATCTTCTTTCTGCAGAAACAAGTGCAACAGCTGCAAAAGGAATTGGCGGCTGCCCATGCAGATCTCCTCAAATACAACTCCACAACGGAGGCCGTTCATATTCCACATAGTCCAAGCTCCACGCTGCCATCTTATTCCAGGCTTCAGATGATTCAATATGCCGCTGCTAAAGAACAACAACAGCAAAATTTATTGGAATTCCCTAATTCTATAGAAGAACCACAGCTGACTAGAGAGCAGCTTCTTGAATTGGCCATGGGTATTGGTATTTCTTACGATTCTGGCCATCTTGGGCTGACAAATTATGCGGATGCGTTTTATCCTTCACCCAGACCTGCAAGCCACGGTGGAAGCGGCAGCAGTGGAGGCAGTTTTTGATACTTCTCCTCTCTTGTTTTATTTTTATTGCCTTTTTCACAGACCTTATTTGCATGTTTGGTGTATTTTATTATTAGATGTTAGATAGTGAAAATTCTCCATTAAACTGCCATAAGGTTTTACTGTGGCTATAATGCAATTTTTGGTAGCATACCAACCGTTCTCTATTCTGCGACTTCGACAGAAACTTTTGGTGCTCTAAGCATGATTTATATGTTATCAGGCGTCCATGTGAAACTTGTCTATCATTCAACTCTTATGTTTATGAAGGGTGGTGCTATTTTTGTTTTTTTCTGGATGCCTGATCTGTTTTCCTAAATTATCCTAAATTATATGATGATTAGCCGAAGCATAAAACATATTTCCTTATTGATTCGAGTTCTTACTTTTTGGCTATCATGCCGTTTGATTGGTGTGATAAATCTGGCAAAGATCTTTCCGAAATGAAGACTTCTTGGGTTTGGTGATAACGTCCGAAATGCATGATTATTATTATTTTTTTTCTCGGTCGCGTGAATGGGATACCATTCAATATCATTAGACTAGCGTTGGAATATTTGAATAGATTATAGTAGAACTTTGCCGATTATTCACAAGCAGGGAAATCTGTACTAACCTCAAATCCAGGGATTACAATTATAAAATTATCATGCACAACCACTGAAATCCAGGGATTACACATATAAATGTCTCTTGCACAAGTCCTCAAGTCCAGGGATCACATTTTATATTTGAAGTTTAAAAGATGTGCAAAGATTGAGAGTATGTCGTTGCTTAGATTTAGGCAGACCTACTTAAATGAGATGCTTGTTGGAGCCCGTGACCATGGTTACATCAATTACGGAACGGGAATTCTCATCTCCGATTTTCCTGAGATTATGTTCCCCATTGAATACTTTGTCAAGCATTGTTAATACTTTGTCAAGCATTAAATCCTTCTGTCTATGAACCCTATCTATAATCTTCAATGGTTTTTGTTTAGCTCTTGATGCTCGACTACTGTGTGAGATCATTATATACTGCAAGAAATATTCGTTGTTTTTCTGCAGTTGGAATTCTGTAAGGTTCGTGGCCGTTTCGAATCAATAATATGTCTTACACCAGTCTCTTTGCCGCCGGATGACGTACAACTATATGGTAAGATCCCAATAGGCATTTCTACCATATAGATCTATTTACATGCTTTTGATGATTTTGAGTACCGGTATTTATTGGTTTTTGTTGTTTCTATACATAAACAGCTTTGCATTCTACAATATGCAACAAACCCCGATTATTTGCAAGCTTAGAGATATTCAGAACTTCAAAATTGATGTTGTATTAGTTATATTTATAAACTAGCTCAAGATCACAGGTATAATGGTAAAAGAGAACAATGCAAGCACATTTAGATAACTCATGCCTATGTCGAGATTGGTTTGGTTAATTTCTGAATTGCTATCAACTTACGTAGTGGCAAATCTAAGTTAGTAATGTATAACTTTGGATTTTGATGTTATGCCAGCAAACTTTGAAGTTAAGCCAGCAAACAAAGTTTGCTAACAAAGTTATTGATTATGGGCTTGCAGGTAGCCTGGTCGTTCGGAATAGAAAATCCATGATGAACACGGTCGAGGAAAGCAGCCTCTTAAGCTCTGTGGAGAGTACAAATTCATAACAGTGTTCGTCAAGGAAAAGGTGCAAATTATCTAGAATCCTTCAAGCCCTCTTCTGCACTGATCCAATTAATTCTGTCTATGTAGTACAGTTTAGCTTGCAGTTAGTATTACGAGTAAGATTATTGTGTCGCATCTTTTCCACCGTAGTATACACAACTGACTTAGGGACTGGAACATTCAGTATTGTTGACAAATAGTATTTTCTTGAAAAGATGTAATAGCACGATGATTTGTTTTTCATGGCAGAGATTACGCTCACCTTGTCTAACTCGCCCCCCTGTGCTTGCAAACCCCAAAGGAAAAGTGCTTCCCATGAAAGACATAGAAAATCGCTGACAACCCTCATAGAAAACCAATAATTTCTGTCTAGGAAGGCGCACATTCCTGAGATTTTTTTTCTGTCTACAAAGGCTCAACAAACTCTATAATCAGGACAATGGGGGCTAAGAAACCAGAAACAAACCCTTCCTTTTCCTTTATAATGCATCAACTCATTTCTTAGTCTATTTTAACCTTGAACTCTTTTCAATCCATATTGTTATTCTTTCTTTAATCTCAATATGTAGAATTACTACCATTCTTATGGCTAGTCTATTTTAACCTTGAACTCTTTTCAATCCATATTGTTATCCTTTCTTTAATCTCAATATATAGTTATTGTTATTCTTTCTTTAATCTCAATATATAGTATGGTTAGCCAAAAACAAATTATTTAGTTTGTTTTAAAATTGTATTACTATATTCAAAGAATTTAAAGAAAAGTGACTCTACTCATTCATTATCATTTTGACATGTTAAAAAGCTAAACTTTAATCTATACAAACTGGTTAATCATCCAAACCCAAAACCATAGAAACTTTTCATCACTTAAATCGATAAGTGATCTTGCTTCTCCCGTGAAAGTGGTTTTGAAATGTTAAAGATAACAGCGTTTATGATTTAGTAAGCTACAGGCGATGGCGTTTTGCATTTTCCCTGTATGAGAACTTAAATATCAGTTTCATGGATTAAGTATTGCCCATGGTGACGAAGGATTCCTGTAGAGTAATACAAAAAAATTTGAACTCTTATCTAAAATTTTAAATAAAGTTAAATATATAATCACTTTTAGTTTTCTTGTATATATAGACATCCCAATCTTGATAGCTCAATGAGCATTGTAAATTAGTGAGGAGAAGGATGGATGGATTTCATATTTAAATTAAGGATTAAGTTTTATTAGTATTTTTTGGTATTTTAAAATGGGATTTACTTTGTTGACCAATATTTTATTAGGTTTATCATGAAAAAGTGGTATCTAGTAAAAATAGGGTTTTTTTAATTTCAAATATGTATTGCGAGGGGGACTTAACAAAAAGATTTTAGTAAGTATTTATCAATATCTAATTAAATTAGGGCTCTTGTTCAATATCCCATGAAGGAAGGCCCAATGACATAGTTTCACAAAGTGAAGACCTAGTGTATGGCATAGTTTCACAAAGTGAAGACCTAGTGTTTAAGGCTAAAATCATCTTTATTTTTGTTGGTGTATACCTATTCTTAATCAAATTTACTCTTTCAAAACATTAAATTTATTTTTGTGAAGCCTAGATAATCCTACCATTATGTTGGTGTATACACCATTTGTCACTTTATGACATATTCTAGAGAAGCTTGAACACCTATGTTTTCCAAATTCCCACTTGAAATCATGTGCTATTAGCAATGTTGATTCTTGATGAGATGATAATTGGCATTACATTTAATATCCACAGTTAATGTGTAATGATCCCCCACTTGCCACAAATGTATCTTTTCCTTTACTCTTTGCTTCTCAAGCAAATCAAATAGTCATGGGTTATAGGTGTAAACTCCTTGACATTGGAAACTTATTAGAAAGATTAACTGCAAATATGTGGCTTGATAAAAATTGAAGTCACACCCAAGGAAATGAGGTTATCTCTCTTTCTTCACGTTCACATAGTCCATCTCTCTAATGTAACTCTTAAACATGTTGATCCATAGTTATTTTGTTGTATTGATAATGTTATGTGTGTGTATGTTATAAGTCATGATATGGTTATAACATTGAGCACATTCACTAATTTCCCACCACTTAGTAGTAGTTCATGGTATCATTGTAATGCAAACACTTTTGGATGCTATATTAATGAATCGGCATGAAATTGCACACACAAAAATTAATCTAACACAAATATCTAAAAGATCTGTTATACATATATATATCTCACTCACACACACACACAAAACAATGAACCAAGTATTTAGATCCTAAGTCGAAATTTCTCATTAGTTGCTTTGATGACATTTTTATGTTCAGTAGGAATCTGTTATAACATTTGAACCATCTAGAAATAATGTTTTATACACTTAGGGGTGCGAGATTGTTTGTGATCTTGAGAAGAGTCAATTTTGCATGGACAAGTTAGCTTTTGTTGGGAATGTAATTTCTACAGATGGAGTGAGTATGGATCCGAAATTTTTTAGAGCCATACTAGAATTGCCTACCCCTCAAAGCATCATAGATGTGTGGATATTCCATGGGTTGGTAAACGTTTCAAACAAGTTTATCAAAAAATTCAGCAATGTAAGTGCTCGCTTAATCAGTTGTATAAGGAGGAAGTCCTTTTTTATAGACTAAGGAAGTAGAAAGGCATTTTGAACATGTGAAAAGAAAAGTGATCGAGGCTTCAACCCTAGCCCTACTAGATTTTGATAAGTTCACCATAGAGTGTGATGCTTCAACACTAGTGATTGGAGGAGTGTTAAGGCAAGAAGGTTGACTAGTTGCATTCTTCATTGAAAAACTAAATGACACAAAAAAAGGTATGGCACCTATGATAAAGAACTATTTATGCAATTGTCCAAACATTGAAACGGTGGAGACACTACCTTTTCTATGGAGAGTTTATTCTACTAACTGATAATCGAGTGTTAAAATATATAAATTTTTGGACTAAATTGTGCCATAAGCATGCTAAATGGGTTTCATTTTTGTAGACTTAAATCATTTGAAATGAAACATATAAATGGAAAAACTAATGTTGTAGGTGATGCTTTAAGTAGGAGACGTCACCTACTTGTCACAACATGACCAATGAGGTTGTAGGGTTTTAAGAAACGAAGGAGAAATATGTTGTTCACCCTATTTCATCTAAATTATTGAGGCTCTCAACAACTCAAAAAACGAAATTAAAACTCTCCTTGCAAAATACTTGTTGGATGATGGATTTTTGTTTAAAGATCTCCAACTTCGTATTCCCATGGGATCCAGGAGAGAAAAGTTCATTAGGGAAATACATTCAAGGGTTTGAAGAAATGAAGGAGAAATATGTTGTTCACCCCTATTTCATCTAAATTATTGAGGCCCTCAACAATCCCGAAAATGAAATCAAAACTTTCCTTGCAAAATACGTGTTGGATGATGGATTTTTGTTTAAAGATCTCCAACTTCGTATTCCCATGGGATTGAGGAGGCAAAATTTGATTAGGGAAATACATTCAAATGATTTTGGTGGTTATTTTGGTAGGGGCAAGACTTACATCTTGGTAAGTGAAAAGTTCTTTTGGCTTGAGATGAGGAAGAATGTCAATACATTTTTTCTTCATGCAGAATTTTTCAAACTACTAAAGATGGATAACAAAACACTGGATTATATAAACCCTTTCCAGTATCGAGACTCACCATGGATAGCTATTTCCATGGGATTTGTATTGTGTTTTCCTTATACTCAAAGAGGAAATGACTCTATTCCCGTGGCAGTAGACCGATTCTTCAAAATGGTCCACTTCAATTTGTGTAAGAAAAAAAATGATGCAAGTAAGTTGGTTGAGTTATTCATTAAAGTGATAGTGTTCCTACATGGATTGCTTGAAAGTCAATCACAAGTGACCAAGATACAAAATTCCTTGGCCACTTTTGGAGAATGCTATGGAGGAACCTTGGCCATAGATTACAGTATAGTTCATCATATCACCCTCAAACAAATGGGAAAATAGAGGTAGTGAATAGGTGAATAGAGGTAGGGACTTGGTTTTAACATAGGATGAATTTTCTTTCAATTCTAGCATCAATCGATCGATAAGTAAGTCTCTTTTGTAGATTGTTTATGGAAACAACTCAAAGGGGATAATGGATCTACTTTATATTTCCTAGGAAAGATGAATTAGTCAAACAACAAAGGATTGTTTGGAGCATATGCATACTATATAGGAGGTCAAGATGAAAAAACAAAGTACCAATGAGAAATGCATACAAAAAGTTGATTTCCATCAGAGAGCAAAGGTATAACATGACGGTGATCAAGTCATGGTTTACTTATAGAAGGATAGGTTCCTGAAAGGAACTTATTAGGAATAATAACTACAAAGATGTGGCTTAGTAACAATTTGTAAGAAAACAATATACATCAAAGCACACCCAAGGAAATGAGGTTTTCTCTCTTTCTTCATGTTTGCATAGTCCATCTCTCTAATGTAACTCTTAAACATGTCGATTCATAATTATTTTGTTGTATTGATAATGTTGCGCGTTTGCTTTTAAGTCATGATATGGTTATAGCATTGATATCTAATATTTTATTATTATTTGAGCTCATTCTTTAACTTCTTTCCACTTAGTAGTATTTCATGGTATCCCCATGGTGTAGACACCTATTGGTTGCTACAGTAATGAACCTACATGAAACTACAAACACACACAAATAATCTAACACATATATCTCCACTGCTAAGCATATTTAAATACATTGAATAACATATTTTATATACTATCTTTAGAAAACGCCTCTGATCAATGATCACAACACTCTATTTTTATTTATTTATTTATTTATTCACACACACATAACAATGAACCAAGTATTTAGACCCTATAACATCGAAAAAATTGTCATTATTTCTTTGATGACATTTTGGTTTTTAACTTAGCAATCCAATATAACATTTAAACCATCTGGAAATAGTTTTTTTTACAATTAGGATGCCACAATTATTTGTGAAGCTTGAGAAGATTGGATGTAGTTTCTGGAAATGGAATGAGTATGGATTCAGAAAAAGATATCTAGCCATACTAGAATGTCCTACTCCTCAAAGAATCATAAATGTGTGGATATTTTATCATTAGACGAAATTTGAGGTCTAAAATGGGCCTCCAAAGGAAAATGATAAAATAATAGTTAAAATAATAAAATAATAAT
>LPNX011206281.1:128930-198994 GCA_001517045.1 Pseudotsuga menziesii | reverse complement strand
TATATAATTGATGGTTAATAAATGGATAACCTATAATTTCATTATACTTGACTTGGAGCATTCACAAAACGGTTATATTCCTTTATCATAAAATACATTAAATTACAAAATATATTTATTAAAATTAAACTTGTTTATCATAAAAAAATACATTCAAAATTACAAAATATGTTTATTAAAATTAAACTTATTCATTTTATGGTTGATTATCCGTTTCAAAAATGGAAAGGAAATTATGTATTTATTTAATATATGCTTAATTTATTTCAGTCACAGGAATTCAAACCATTTTTAAAACTTTGAATGAAAAAATATATTACGAACCATGCACTTGTATACTTGTTATATGCGTATATATCTTAGAATTTTGGGGTGGACTACCATCTATGATTTTTCATCTACGAAAGGGAATGAGACAAGTATACTGTCCAAATTGATTCTATGGGCATCGTCCAAGATTAAACGAGAATGAGACAGGTGTAATTGATTCTATGAGTGTCGTCCAAAATTAATAATTAATAATTTAAAAAAAAACAACTTAATTAACATGTGATAAGTATAAATAGTGATTATTATAAAACTTAAAATTAATCTTCAACTATTCGATTATAAGATACAACTACGAGCTTAACTCCATCGATTATTAGATACACCTATTAGCTTAACTCCAATGATTCTAGAACTATTAGCTTAACTTCAACTCTAATCACAATTATATTGGATAACTATTACTACTTAACTTCAACTCTAATCACTTATGGCTTAGTCCAAGTAAATTTGGCATCTAGGAGTCTAGCTAATGTGCAGTCATGTAAGAGTTGAACTCCTAATAAAATAGTTGGAACTCCTAATAAAGTCCTCCAAACTCCTAATAAAATCGTCCATCTTGTAGTTGGGCATATAACTAATATACAATTCCTATTACATGTTTAGGGTTTCCATATAGATATAACTAGGTTTTCCATTCCTTTTAAAGGAGGTTAGTCTAACTCATAATTAATAATTTCAAAAAAATAAAAAATGCTTTAGTTAAAATCCGATAAATACAATTCGTGATAGTTGGAAAAATCAAACTTCACCTTCAACTATTCCATTAGATACACCTATTCAATTATTAGCTTAAATGCATTGCTCATACAACTATTAGCTTAACTTCAACTCCAATCCTGACTTTTAGTTGAATTGTGGTTGAATTGCAATTGCCAATATATTAACTTATAAATTAACTATTATATACCACTATTATCTTAACTCCAATGATTTTATATTTATTAGTTTAACTTTAACTCTAATCACTGTTATATTGAATAAATATTATATTAACTCTTATGATTGTACAACTATTAGCTTAACTTCAACTCTAATCACGGTTATATTGGATAACTATTAGATTAATCCAATATTGATAAAATTATTAAATTAAATTTAAATGAACTCCATCACTTAGCATGAGAAGTTGACCTTGATTGTAGTGAAACCATGCACCAAGAACAATCACTTAAGTAATGTGCAGCTTATGTGACAGTTGAACTCCATCTGACAATTGGGAGTCTAGTTAATGTGTATAAGGCTTAGTCTAAGCTTTATATTAACTTTTAAATTAACTATTACATACAACTATTAGCTTAACTCCAATAATGATACAATTATGAGCATAAATTCAACTATGAACTTAAAAACCATAAATTAAGTGGTTGGTATATTAGCTTAACTATTAGATACAAGTAATTGACATATTCTTTAGTTAAAAATATATTATCAATATGTCAAATATAAACCTCTCAGACTATTTCAAACATATTAATCTTAGTAATATGGTTGTTGCTAGTAAGTAGTTGTAGCAGTAAACCTTAGTTTGAATGTGAGAAGGATCCTAACCTAGGCTTCCATCCAGATAGAACGAAACAGAAGCCACCCTACATGGGTTTAGCTGTTAGAGTTGAGGACAGAACATGAATGTGAGTTGACAAGGTGGCAGGAGGAGGGACCTATCTTTATGCTGAGAAAGAACGAAACAGAAGCCACGCTACATGGGTTTAGCTGTGAGAGTTGAGGACAGAACTACTGAACGAAACCTTTCATAAGCTACCGAGAAAAAATGGAACAGATCTCAGCAGAGAGTACCCAAGCTCAAAATGGTTGGTGGCGACCCTAGGTGGTGTCTAATATGGCGTCGTGATGGTAGTTGAAGAAGAGGTGGCAACTTGCAAGTATGAAGCATGGAAGAGTTCATGTCCGAAGATCTCAATGTGCGTGGAGTCCTTTTATTTTTTCTAGGGCATTGTTAGCTCGCCATGCATGGCAACGAGAAACTTACTGGAGTAAAAAATAAAGGATGTGACACACTGATATTGATGTATAATTGTATTTGTTGACACTGCTACAATGGTAATAAGTCTGTTGTTATGACACAAGATCACCTCTCTTATAGGGGTCATTCCACATCACTCAGAGAAACAAAATCGTCACAGCTTTACTGGTAGTTGTTTATGGTATTGTAAAGCGCATCGCAATGTAAAGACTAACAAATAAATCCAAAGGAATTTGGTTTCGATTCCATACAGTAGCTTGTAATTTTAAAGTAAGTCCAATTGGCATGCTTAAGTAACTATGATAAGTAGGTTCTATGAAGGATGAGTGATTATATAACGTATACTTATCTCATGATATTTGGAGTAAGTGAATAGTTTGGAGTAGTTTAATAGTTGTGACGCAAAGGGATAGCTTAGAGTTTTAACTTTGGCACTAAGTATTGTTATGTATTATTTTTTTTAGGTATTTCTTGTTTTTTGAGCAGTCGAGTTGATATTCGTTGGATGCGGAAATTAATTTTGCATTTAAGGAATGTTCCCAATCGAATTTTGAGTGAAACAATAAGAGATATGTTGAAAAATAAATTAAAAATGTAATTTTTTAAATATCAAATATTCTATGTCCACCATTATTGTTGACTGAAATCCTATTGGTTCTTGAATTCAATGGATGGATTTCTTACAAGGTGGCTTGTTTTCTTATAAGGCACATTTTAGACCCCAAATTTGCTCTATTGTGTTTTCAAAGATTTAAATACAATGAGAATTGATGAATTGAGTGGTTACTTGCTAATAGTTGAAGAAAACACTACAAATAAACAAATGGAACATGTTTTTTCCACCATATATAGAGTAGAAGTAAGAAGTAGAGGACACCATCATAATCAAAGTTAACATCAACGTAATTCTAATAATTATCGAGAAAATGCATCCCACTTCAAGCAGAAGGGGAAGAAGTTCAAGTCAGTTTTAAGGAGGAAGGAGTAGAGAAGGATCTTGTAGAACAACAAGATGAAGAGATGGATTTAAAGAAGGTAATGTGTACAATTCTACAATTGTAATCAATTTGGTCTTTCTGAAAAATATTGTAGAGAGATTTAAATGCGTGATTTCACAAATAAGGGAGACAATATTGTTATTGAAGGAACCAAATATAAGAAGTTATTTATCTCAATTTTAATGGCACACAATGAAGAAAGTGAGCCATGATATATTGATTCAAGATGTTCAACACAAATGGCATCTTGGGAGGAGTTGTCCACTAAATAGATGGTAATTATTCTAGTAAAGTGATATTTGGTGATGATAGTGCTTCAATGGTTAAAGAGAAAGGTACACTAGAAAACCAAGCATTGTATGGAAAGAAGAAATTTATTGATGATACATTGTTGATACCAACATTAAAAAATAACATACTTTATCTAGGGTAGATGATGAAGCAAAACTGCAAGTATTTGATAACAAAAAAATGCTCAATCATGGATAAACTCAACAAAATGCAATTGTAGAAAGAGGAGAAATGACTACTAATAGGATTTTCAAACTCATTGTTGCCTCTAGTGAGTCACACAATTTGAAAGTTACAGAAGAAATAAATAGTAAGCTTTGGCATTTGATAATGTGGCATCCAACTTTCAAAAATTTGGTGTTGATGAGGAACACTAATATGGTGAATGGTCTTCCCTATCTACAAGTTTATAATGAGAATTGAGGAGGATGAAAACTAAGGAAGCAATATAGTTAGAGTTTCTCGAGTTTGGAAAGGCCAGGAGCTAGTCTTGCATTGGTACATTCATATCTATGCAGACCCATGGATGCTTTTTCTTTTAGAAAAGCAAGGTACTTTCTAACATTTATTTATGACCATTCCATAAAGACGTGGGTATCTAGTAAAAATAGGTTTCTTTTAATATCAAATATGTCTTGGGAGGGGGATCAACAAAAGGATTTTAGTCACTATTTATCAATATCTAGTTAAATTAGCGGTATTCTTTAGTATCCCATGAATGAATGCACAATGGCATAGTTTCACAAAGTGAAGACCCCCCCGTGTTTAAGACTAAAATCATCTTTATTTTTGTTGGTGTATATGTATTCTTAATGAAATTTACTCTTTCAAAACATTAAATTCATCACATAGCTCAAGCCTAGATAATCCTACCATTATGTTGGTGTATACACCATTTGTCACTTTATGACATATTCTAGAGAAGTTTGGTCACCTATGTTTTCCAAATTCCCACTTGAAATCATGCATTATGAGCATTGTTGATTCTTGATGAGATGATAATTGGTATTACATTTAACATCCACACTTAATGTGTTATGATCCCACACTTTCCACAATGTATCTTTTCCTTTACTCTTGGATTCTCAAGCAAATCAAATAGTCATTGGTTATAGGTGTGAACTTTGTGGCATTGGAAACTTATTAGAAATATTAACTACAAATTTGTGGCTCAATAACAATTTGGAGGGGAAAAAATAGACATCAAATCACACCCAACGAAATGAGGCTATCTCTCTTCTTCATGTTCACATAGCCCATCGCTCTAATGTAACTCTTAAACATGTTGATCCATAGTTATTTTGTTGTATTGATAATGTTATGTGTTTGCATGTTATAAGTCGTGATATGGTTATCGCATTGATGTGTAATGTTTGATTATTATTTGAACACATTCACTAATTTCTCACCACTTAGTAGTATTTCATGGTATCATCATGATGCAAACACTTGTTGGATGCTACATTTATGAATCGTCACAAAATTGCACACACAAAAAATAATCTAACAGAAATATCTTGACTATTAAAGATCTTTGAATACCCTGAATTGCATTTGTATACTATCTTCATCAAACGCCTTTGATCAATGATCACAATATTGTTTTTTTAATATATANATATATATATCTCTCTCTCTCTCTCTCTCTCTCTCTCTCTCTCTCTCTCACACACACACACACACACACACACACACACACACACACACACACAAAACAATGAACCAAGTATTTAATGATCCTAGGTCGAAATATTTGTTATTATTTGCTTTGATGACATTTTGATGTTTAGTAGGAATCTGGCATAACATTTGAACCATCTAAAAATAATGTTTTATACACTTAGGGAAGAGAGATTATTTTTTTTAACAGAAACTAAAAAGGGGGTTAATATTAAACAGGTTGTGCACAACCATTCATTACAAAAAAATAGTATTTATATAGTTCTTGCTGATCTGAGAAAAACAGACAAAACTAGGCCAGAGAGTGGACCTTAAAATGCCAAACAGAGTTCTTACATTGCGATTAAATACAGAAGTAGTATATACTCGAATGTACTGCTCGTTAAGTAATATGCAAAAAAAAAAAACTATTTATCAAAGAGATTAAGGGTTTCCTGGATGCCTTAGGGGCTGAGTGACAGATTCCTCCTCCATGTGCTGAGCTGCCCCTGGAAGGTTTTCATGGGCTTGGATTCCTTGATTCATTCGCACCAGACGCTGAAGGTCCTCATAAATGTGGTTAACTTTCCCCATGATTTCCTTCAAATTCATTTCATTATCATCTATCCTAGCATCATGGTTTTTGATCTGATAAGATGTATATCCAACCACATCAACAAGATTTTTTACCATTTTGGTTGTCTCCCTACTTTCCATGATTCCTATAGGCACCATTTCATATAAGCACCAAAGATTTGCCTTCAGGTCTGCAAGGCCTGTGTTTTCCCCTGCGCAGTCCATTCTCTATTCTTGACCGAAGCTGAGACTAGCAAGGCTTAGACTTGAGAATCTATTAAGCATAAACTTGACAGAACCTAAAAAATCATGAACCTGCCCACTGCAAAAAATACTATATCTGGAAGGCAAATTATTGTAAATAGAGATGAGGGTAGAGATTTCTTACTGCAAGGTGTCACAGTCTTTCCTATTGCGACAAGAGAGCGTTCCAATCGCACGTTCCTTCCAACCAGAGAAATTACAACCAAAAGTCAGAGTGTTACTTTCAAAGAGAGAATGTCCGGAGAGAAATTCATTGGTCACAGGGCCTGAAGCTGAACACCATGACAGACCAGCAATGCTGCGGGATGAGCAAATGCAGCAAGGGAAATCCTCTCCTTAATGAAACTCCTTATCAGAGGCAAGGACTCCCATGGGATCCCTTGAGCATATCCTTCATCAAATCCAGAAATAACAGCAAGCAAAGCTTCTTTCGAGCAGACAACATGAGGTTGAATGAGGTTAAGGCTATCAAAAGGAGTAGGAGGGTAGAACAAGCTTCGGGAAGAAGCCATGGTACACAGTGGGATAAGACTTGAAGTGTGCCTTCTGGGCGAGCAATTAATCCGGAGAGGATGGTGCATTAAAGAAGGAGGGATCATGGAGGAGATGGAGGTGGGTGGAGGCCACACGTTGCCTTGGGAAGGAACGTAGATGAAACCATAATCCATAAGATTTATTACGAAGAGAATTAAGGAAGGGTGGGTTCTTAAGCGGGGGTAGAGCATTTGAGATATTAGGGAATGGGTTTAAGCCCTATGTCTAGGCCATTGAAAAAAAAATGACCTTGGGGAAGGGAGGCCCCTAGATTAGCCAGAGCATCTACAGAAGCATTATTTGATCGAAGGATATGGAAAAACTCAATTTTATTTGATAAAAGGGGAGTAGTTCTATCATACAGCCTTCTGCGCTTGATGGATCCTAAGGAGTATCCATTGATCATTTTGTATATGAATTGTATCGAGTCTCCCAAGACAGATATCCTGGAGGTATATATCGTGTCTAAAAGTTCTAATCCCTGAAAAAGAGCCATCCACTCGGATTCATTATTCGTCTTGTGACCCAGACCCCACGCAAAGGTTTTTTCTGTTTGTCCTCCAGGATCGCGTAAGATCCCCCCCGCACCTGCCACCCCTAGGGAAGAGAGATTATTTGTGATCTTGAGAAGAGTGCATTTTGCATGGACACGTTAGCTTTTCTTGGGAATGTAATTTCTGTAGATGGCCTGAGTATGGATTTGAAAATTTTTAGAGCCATACTACAATGGACTACCCCTCAAAGCATCATAGAGGTGTGGATATTTCATGGGTTGGTAAGCATTTACAAAAGTTTATAAAAAAATTTAGCAGTGTAAGTGCTTGCTTAATCACGTGTACAAAGAGGAAGTCCTTTTTCAGGGACTAAAGCAGTAGAAAGGAGTTTTGAACATCTCAAAAGAAAAGTGATCGAGGCTTCAACCCTAGCCCTACTATATTTTGATAAGTTCACCATAGAGTGTGATGCTTCTGCACTAGTGATTGGAGGAGTGTTAAGGAAAGAAGGTCGACTAGTTGCATTCTTCAGTGAAAAACTAAATGACACAAAAAAGGCATGGAACATATGATAAATAACTATATATGTAATTGTCCAGACATTGAAACAATGGAGACACTACCTTCTTTGTGGAAAGTTTATTATGCTAACTGACAATCAAGTGCTAGAATATACAAATTTTTGTCCTAAATGGTGCCATAAGCATGCTAAATGGGTTTAGTTTCCATAAACTTAAATAATTTGTAATGCAACATATAAGTGGAAAAACTAATGTTGTAGGTGATGTTTTTAGTAGGAGACACCACCTACTTGTCACTACATGACCAATGTGTTTGTAGGTTTTAAATAAATGAAGGAGAAATATGTTGTTCACACCTATTTCATCTAAATTATTGAGGCTCACAACAACCTAGAAAATGAAATTAAAACTCTCCATGCAAAATACTTATTGGATGATGGATTTTGTTTAAAGATCTCCAACTTCGTATTCCCATGGGATAAAGGAGAGAAAAGTTTATTAGGGAAATGCATTCAAGGGTTTGAAGAAATGAAGGAGAAATATGTTGTTCACTGCTATTTCATCTAAATTATTGAGGTTCTCAACAGCCTAGAAAATGAAATTAAAACTCTCCTTGCAAAATACTTGTGGGATGATGGATTTTTGTTTAAAGATCTCCAACTTCGTATTCCCATGGGATCTAGGAGAGAAAAGTTGATTAGGGAGATGAATTCAAATGATTTTGGCGATCATTTTGGTAGGGACAAGACTTACATCTTCGTAAGTGAAAAGTTGTTTTGGATTGAGACGAGGAAGAATGTCAATAATTTTTTTTCTTCATGCATAATTTTTCAAACTACTAAAGGTGGATAACAAAACACTGGATTATACAAACCCTTCCAGTATCAGGAGGACCATGGATAGATATTCCCATGGGCTTTGCATTGGGTTTTCTTTATACTCTAATAGGAAATGACTCGATTTTCGTGAAAGTAGACCGATTCTTCAAAATAGTCCACTTCATTCTGTATGAAAAAAAATGATGCAAGTAAGTTGGTTGAGTTATTATTTAAGTGATAGTTTTCCTGCATGGATTGCCCAAGTTAATCACAAGTGACCGAGATACAAAATTCCTTGGCCATTTTTGGAGAATGTTATGGAGGAAGCTTAATAATAGATTACATTATAGTTCATCATGTCACCCTCAAACATATGGGAAAATAGAGGTAGTGAACAGAGGAATAGAGGTAGGGACTTGGTTTTAGCACAGGATGTATTTGAGCTTTCAATTCTAGCATCAATCGATCGACAAGTAAGTCTCTTTTGTAGATTGTTTATGGAAACAACTCAAAGGGTATAATGGATATACTTGATTTTTCTGAGGAAATTTAAGTTAGTAAAACAAAAAAGTATTGTTTGGAGCATATGCATACTATATAAGAGGTCAAGATGAAAATACAAAGCGCTAATGAGAAATGCAATCAAAAAGTTTATTTGCATAAGAGAGAAAATTTATAACATGAGAGTGATCAAGTCATGGTGTACTTATGGAAGGAGAGGTTCCTAAAAGGAACTTATTAGGAATAATAACTACAAATATGTGCCTCAATAACAATTTGGAAGAAAATAGTATACATCAAAGTACACCCAAGGAAATGAGGTTTTCTCTCTTTCATCATGTTCACATAGTCCATCTCTCTAATCTAACTCTTAAACCTGTTGATTCATAATTATTTTGTTGTATTGATAATGCTATGTGTTTTCTTTTAAGTCATGATATGGTTATATCATTGGTATCTAATATTTGATTATTTGTTGAGCACATTCTTTAACTTCTCTCCACTTAGTAGTATTTCATGGTATCCCCATGATGTAGACACCTATTGGTTGCTATAGTAATGAACCTACATGAAACTACAAACACACACAAATAATCTAACACATATATATTGATTGTTAAACTTCTTTAAATATGCTGAATAACATATTTTATATACTATGTTTTGCAAACACCTATGATCAATGATGACAACACTCTATTTTTATTTATTTATATTTATTTATTCACACACACATAACAATGAACCAATTCTTTAGATCCTACATCGAAAAATTGTCATTATTTCTTTGATGAGATTTTGATTTTTAACTTAGCAATCCAATATAGCATTTAAACCATTTGAAAATAGTGGTTTTTACAATTAGGGTGCCAAGGCTATTTGTGAATCTTGAGAAGACTCTATTTTGCATTGACAAGTTAGCTTTTCTTGGGAATGTACTTTCTACAAATGGAGTCAGTATGGATTCAAAAAAAGATATCTAGCCATACTAGAATGGACTACTCCTCAAAGCATCATAAATGTGTGGAAATTTCATGGGTTGCCTAACTTTTACAACAAATTTATCAAAAATTTCAGCGGGGTAAATGCTCACTTAACTAATTGTACAAGGATGTCCTTCTAATGGACTAAGGCAACCAAAAGGAGTTTTGAACATTTCAAAAGGAAAGTGACTAAGGCCCTAATTCTAGTCTTACTAGATTTTGAGAATTTGTTCACCATCAAGTGTGATGCTACAGTATTGGTGATTAGAGGTGTATTAAACCAAGAAGGTTGAGAAATTGCATTTTTTGTGAAAAACTAAATCATGAAAAAAGGATATGGAACTTATGATAAAGAAACATAATATGTGATCAAGTCGAGACATTGAAAAAATGGAGAGAATAGACCTTTTGTATAGAGACTTTATCTTGTTAACTGAAAATCAAGCACTAAAATATTAAAATTCTCATGATAAGTTTTCCCATAAGAAAACTAAATGGGTTTCATTGTAGAGCTATGCATTTGTAGTGCAACATGTAAGTGGAAAAACTAATGCTCTAGCTGGTTCTTTAGATATGAGACATCACCTACTTGTCACTATGACCAATGAGATTGTAGGGTTTGAAGAAATGAAGGAGGAATATGTTGTTGACCCCTATTTTAGCCATATTTATGAGGCTCCCAACAACCATTAAATTATCCTTGGAAAATATCTATTAGCTGACAGATTTTTGTTTAGAGAGATCCAACCTTGTATTCCCATGGGATCCAGGAGGGAAAAGTTGGTTACGGAAATGCATTCAAATTGTTTAGGTGGTCATTTTAGTAGGGACAAGACTTACATCTTGGTAAGTTAAAATTTATTTTGTCCTAAAATGAGGAAGAATGCCAATAAATTTGTTTCTTCATGCAAAAATTGTCAAACTCCTAAAGGTGAACAACAAAACACTGGATTATATGACACTTGTTAATATTAGAAGTACCATAATTAAAAATTTCCATGGACTTTGTATTAGGGTTTCCTTATATTCAAAGAATAAATGACTATGCTTTTGTGGTAGTTGATTGATCTTTCAAAATGGCCCACTTCAATTTGTGTAAGAAAACAAATGATGCAAGTAGTTGGTTGAGTCATTCTTTAAAGATATAGTGAGTGTGCATGGGTTTCTCAAGTTCAATCACTGCGATTCAGATAAAAAAACAATTGGACACTTTTGGAGAACATTATGGAGGAAGCTTGATGACATATTACAATATAGTTTAACCTATCACCCTTAAACAAATGGGAAAACATAGGCAGTGTACAAAAGTTTGGGAAATTTACTCTGGATCTTAGTTGAGAAAAATCCAAAGTAATGGGACATGGTTTTAGCATAGGCTAAATTTTCTTTCAATTCCAACATGAACGGGTCAACTTGAAAGTCCCATTTCTAGAATATTTGTGGAAACAACCCAAAGAGGATGTTTCTAAGGAGAGATTAGTTATTCAAACAGTAGAGGATTTTTGTAAGCATATCATAATATACAAGAGGAGGTTAGGCTGAAAATACAAAGCACTAATGAGTAATAGAAACAAAATTCTAACTTACATTGGAGAGAAAAGGTATACCATGAGGGTGATCAAGTCATGGTTACCTATGGAAGGAGAGATTCCCTCGAGGAACTTATCATAAATTGAAACCAAAGAAGATTGGTTCATGCAAAATACTCAAGAAATTCAATAAGAATGCATATTTAGTAGACTTACCCGAAGAATTTGACATCAATCCCATTTTAATTCTTACAGATATGTATCCTTATTATCCAAGTATCGAAGAGAATAGAAAAATATGTACATTTAGACTAGAACAAACAGTTACCATAGAAAATGATAGAGCATATCAAGAAAGTGGTAGACACCATAGTCATTACTGTAAGAACGAAAAATTGGAGTTTATAGTCGTTACTATAATATTGGTCTTCATTGTTAAAGACCAATATTCATAATTCTTTCCTGTAAAGATTGGAGTTTGCAATGAACCAGAAGTGGAAGCCATTTTAATTTTTAATTAACTTTCCTTAGAAAATTAAATTTCCACCTTTTAAGACAAGATTTATTTCCTAAATCTTGGGCTGATATAAACCTTGCTCTGATCCTTGCTCTGATACAAGTTAGCCAAAACCAAGCTCACTAAACTTGAGTTTAGGGCTCAGTCGATATTAAAATTTAATTTTCACTTTTCACGCCGATCTTTTTTTCTTTTTCACTTGTCGGGTGAAACTTGTCTATCTCCCGACTAGACAAGTTTATAAATTTTAGTCGCTCTTTCCCCTTGGCTAAATTTACTTTGACTTACTTGTCGGTTCTATCGACTAATTTTACCTCAACCACTTGTCACTTCTAAGTCGGCTCACTTCTTCGACTTCCCAAGTCGGCTCACCTATTCGACCACTCAAGTCGGCTGACCTCTTCGACCACTCAAGTTGGCTGACCTCAGTCGCTTGACTCAACCGACCTCTCAAGTTGGCTTACACAACCGACCTTGTTGATTCACTTTGGTCGAAATCTACAGAGTATAATTTTTCTTAGTCTAAAAGACTTAAAAAATTACAAATGCTTTTCACCTATGAATAAGATGAAGTAAAATAGACACATTTACAAATCTAAACAACTTATAAAACATATGCCCAAATATGTAGGAAGACTTGAGTCAACCAATGTGTCATAAAACCTGAAACTTTCACGCGGTGAGAATTTTATGGATTCTTTGATCTTTCACTTAACAGTAATTGTAAAAGACATTTACTCAAGTAGATCTGGAAATATGTGCGGCCAAATAATCATGCATTCAACCATAAACTATTTCATATATTTAACTATGCAAAAATAATAAAGTATTACAAACTTGTCGGTCGAGACTTGTCGGTCTAAACTTGTCGGTTCAGAGTTGTCGGTCCAGACTTGTCGGTCTAATGTTGTCCTTTTACAAAGTTTCAGCTCTTCGACTGAATCACTTACACAGAAGCTGAGCTTCGACTTCTCTTTTCTCACCCTGAGTTCCTCCAGTGTCTATTGTCTGTAATCTCTCTTGACTCTCTAATCTAATTTACAATTTGCTTCTTCTATTTATAGGCAACCTGAAGATTGCTTTTTCATGGGTCGACTGACTCACCATGAAAGACTGTAATAACTATCTACGTAACAACTTAGCTTCATAAATAAATTCGACTGGTTTACATTGCCGAATCGTGGACTCTTCCTTCTTGTCAGACTGACAGACAAGATCTTGACTTGTACAAACTCTGAGAGAGTCGGCTGAAAGTCAGGTACATATCTACGAGTAATTACATTTTCCAACATTATTAATCTGTTGAGAGAGTAAAACGTCATGTTATTCGTTTGTGGAGAGAGTAGAAGTTCATGTTATTCGTTTGTGGAGAGAGTAGAACGTCTGTTCCATGTGAGCCTTTGGTCTGTGGCGATATTCGATTTTGAAGGTCATAAATCATTTCTCGATAAATGATGCAAAATAGGGATTGTTTGTTTTAAAATGGCCCTCCATTTCTTGAAATTTTGGAGTTACAAGATTGGATATGGTGGGCGACAAATGGGGTTTCTCAAATAGTTGCACCAAAAGCAGCATAGGTGCTTCCATGGTTATAATTACCTAGCATAATTACAACCATAAAAACCTAGCACACACGTGCTGTATAATTTAAACAACATAACGAGGAACAAGAATCATTGTTAAATTAATTTGGATTCGTGCATGACCAACATGGTAGAAGATGATTATAACTAATTAGTTATCCAAGAAATTTTTGGGCAGTGTTCCTATCGACTCGAAAGCTTGGCAAAATATACATGTTGGGACGGGAGTTGGACTCTCCCAAATCAAATATGGTCAGGAAATTAAATTTTATATAACAATTTTACAGGTAGCAGGGTAGTTAGCACGAGTGCTTGTAAAATCAAACATGAAGTCATAGAAACTGATATGTAGATGTTCCTCACAAGCAATGGAACGACAAAGGCTGCGCATATAAATTTAATGTTTGATGCTGGGTAATGAGTACAGGCATACAAAATGGCAACAAATCTAATTGTCGGATGGTGGGGTTCGTGAAAAGTGGCGGTTAAGTTTTTATAGACAATCACTTCGAATGGAAGCCATCAGAAAGAAAATCCTAGTTTTTACATATAATGTAGGTTAGTTTTTACATATAATGTAGGTTTGAGTATTTCTTAAGAGCAAATCTTTTTTTCATTCAAACTAAAACTAGCGTCAACTCGGATATAGTCCAGAGAACCATCTTCCCAACCTTAATAGTCATGATGGACAAAGTTGCCAGCATTAAGAGTCATGTTCTTTGTTGGATGCAGCTTTTAAACAATCTGGAAGCTTGGGCTGTGTTCTGCTATTTTAGCTTAAAAAACATATACCTTGAAGCCATCCAACGAACCAACAGCAAAGTTAACCTTTTAACTTGGTTGATGGATAACTTGAATGTACATGTTTGAATATAGACTCCAGTTTTTTAGTTATTGGTTTCTCGGAAATCTATATCAACCAATTCAATTATTTTCGCAGGAAGAGTGACAAATGCAATATAAGAACTCGTGATTCATTATGAAAATTCGACGGGTGCAATGGATTTAAAAATCCAACCCTGGGTCGTTATGGGAAAGTGTTAAACGTAACACCTTTGCTGAAACTAGGGAATTGCACGTTTCACACCCTCTATATGAGCAACGAATCATGACCAATCACAATATTACATATCACCCAATCACAATATTACATATCACCCTATTTATCATTTTTTTTTGACATACCTCAGTATACTCTCGAGCCATTTAGGTTTTTACTTCATGAATATTTATTTTTTGGTTTTTTTTTTCAATTTTTTTCAGCAGAGAAAAAGCTTACTTTTGTTTTTAATATTGAAAAAAAAAATACACAGCCTTCCAAAAAATAGACTTGTTAACAAGTGTTCAAACACATGTAACAGAAGGTTAAAAAACCAGTCCGAGAAGACATACAAACAGGAACCTGAATGTCCATGTCCAATACAGAATTTTTTTTTCCAAAATTGATATAGATAACTTATGTTAGTTGCATTATGTAGATAAATTTAATATTTTAAAATTTATTAAGTATTATCTATAATTTAGAGCTAAGTCGCAAGATTCCATCAATAATTTTGCCTGAATCTCAAGCTGATTCAAATCTAAAAGCAAATTTCAAGGCAAATTTAATTAAAAAAATTAAAATAAATTTGAGCTTGGTTTCTTCACCTAAACCTTAGTCCTAACACCCTATGGTTTACCTACCCTAGTCCCTACTCCCAATGGCAAAGTTTTTCCTCTCTACTTGTCACTTCTTAGAAAAGAAACCCTCATGCTAGTGCTTAGAGCTCGCAACTTGAGTTTTCATGAATCACTCCTACTGTTCAATCCACGAACTCAATGTTTGAGTTACATACTATAATCTATACATGCATCTGCAATCACAAACCTACGACTCTATTTTTCCAGCGAATGAGATTAAATTTATTTAAGCAGTCATGTATTTCCAGTTCCACGATTAAATTGTTGATGTAACTTTTTTATTATTATATTTCGAATCAAATGGTCCTCGAATTCGAATTCGAATCATGTGACTCAGATTTAGAGAGTATTATTACTTCAAAACTTACCCAAAAACAAGGTCAAGAGTATTAAAATAACAATTTCTTTTATAATAAAAAAAATTAAAAAGGAAGAAACTAATAAGATACACATCATTAATGACATATAAGTTACACAATGCGCTTCTTAATCTTTTTTTTTCAACTTTTCTTATAGCCACAAGTGCTATCTTTTCTTTCTTTTCATATTTGTTTTAAACAGAAGAAAAAAAACCATAACTTGATATTGAAGGATAGAATCGAAGTTATAATAGCTAGAACAAGAAAGTTCTTGAACCATAAGGTGACTGTAATATCTAGAATCCCTTCTCTACAACGTTACATACAGCAAAGACTAGTAATATTAACAAAATTTTGTCTTTCTACACAAAAGGAAACAATAAGTATCCAAATCCACTTTGAAACAAAAGTTACAACTAGCAAGAAGAATAAAAATACTCCATAGGAAAAGATGGTAATAAAATTTTAAGGAGCCTTCAAAAACTTTGAAAAGTCATCAAATTCTTCAAAATTAAGGATGCCTTCTGAGGCACCCACAACTCTTTTTGATAAATGGCCAACCAACTTGTTGAAACTTATTGTAGATGTGAGAAAATGATAAATGAAAGAAAGAGGCATGTAGTTGATCGATCCTACCACACCACTGATAAAATAAAAAACAACCTAAAGAGTAGCCTTACCTATTTCACAATGCACAACTTTTTTGGAATCACCATAAACCTAAAGATATAGAAAAACCCTTGAAGAAGAAAAATGTAGTAGTCGCAACAAAGCCAATAAATTAGCTTGAGTATTTGCACCTAGCCCACAACCAATCAATAACAAGAAATATTTCCTATTAGAAAATTAGATCATCATGCCACCTCCACATTGACCTAAAGAAGCATCTCCATAAAAAAACAATGGTCTCATCTTTAGGAAGGATTGGTTCAATAAGGACTCATTGTTTCTGCATACCCTGATTCCTATGAAAACATTTATATAAACCCATAATTTAAAACAGGTCATATGAGCCTATTAATGAACATCTTTAAAAATACATAAGTCCCTAGCTTTCTAAATTCCCTAACAAACAAACAATGGAAGCTCCTTATGATGTGGGAACTGGAAAATCCAATCTTTTAGTGTCCTCAAAAGAAGTCCGTGTCCATCCATTTGTAAAATGCATATTTGCAAAAACCTTTGGTCATATTGTACAAGAAAAAGGACATTCCACAAATAGTTGATTGAGAAACTCAGATTCCCTTTTGCATAAGACACATGTTTGGGCCTACAAAAACTGATTTGATAAAGTTATTTAATGACATAATAATGTTTTCTAAGAAAATCCAAATAAAAAATTTAATTTTAAAAGGGATATTCCAATTCCACAACTTTGTATGCCATCATTTTCCTACACTATCAGCAGAAGTAGCTGCAATAGCCCCATAGGCAATATTTTCATTAATGTTCTCATCATATTTGTTCCATTCCAATGATTTACAAATCCATCAAAATACTTTGTATTATTGTTCCCCTTTCCTAGCCATAATACTCTACTCTTTAACCTCCACATATCTTGTTTTGAATTTAGAAGATTCCTCTTCTTCCTTCCCAATTCATTAGCTTTGTTCTTGCTCTCCATTGAAGAGAAACCTACCTCATTCTCCTTATAGACATCATCTAAGGGTATTTCAACTTCTCTAAAAAAATCATCATCCTTAAACCTCCTATCATAATCCCACTTTAATGTGATTTGTCTTACTCACCTCATATTTCCTTTAAATTGCATCACTATGGAAGTGATGCTCCTAATGTCAAAAGGAACTTAGGTTTTAAAAATTCTAGTGTAGTATTCATTTTCAAACCATAAGGAGATAAATTTAAAAGGGCTAGAGGTTTTCTCCCCACGACCAAAGAGGTCTAGAAAATAGGCTGTTGATCAAAATCCCCACCAGTCCCAACCCATTGGCTCACTCTCACATCATCCTTCACCAAGATTTCTAAAACCAAAAACCTATCCAATATTCTTGCTATGCTCTTAATTCCCACTCTGTTGTTTCTTGAGGTAGAGCACATCTTAATAGCGATAATATTAATAAGCCCACCATTATCCAACTTGTTGACTAGAAAATTAGAGAGGAGATCCGTATGTGCCTTATTCCCCCATATCTCGTAGACCTCAATTGTAAAATTTAGGTCCCCCCCCATCACCATATTTGATTGCACCAAAAAATGAAGGTAAAGAATCTTTCTAAAAAGGGAACTTGATCAACATATGGACCATAAACATTGAGAGCTAAGATCTCCTTGTGCATATCATTGGAGTACAAATTCAGGCCTAGAACTAATTCAATGGCCCACAAGCATAATTGTGTTTCTTGGTTCCCCATCCGGATATTGTCCCACCCAATATACCGTTTGCATATACAAAGACAAAATCCCACCCACATAGAAGCTTCTTTAGATCTAACACAATCTTACATCCATACCCCATAGATTCTTGAAGAAAAATATTATTAGGTCCATGCACCTCCATTAGCCTTTAAGGGACAATTTCTGTGCAATTTCTTCCCAAGTTTTCCCAATCCACTTTAATTTAATGAGATGCATAGCGTCATGAACCTCATGATGGGGTTTGGCTTTCTCTAAGCACTTGTTGAATAGTTATCTTCCAAATTTGCTCTTAAGAAAGCCTTTTTATTGTGCTATATTAACGTGTGATTTCCTCCCCCTTCCTCTCCCTTTGAAAACCTTGTGAACGGAAATGGTTAAACCCCCATTTAAACCCTCCAATCCATAACATTTGTCCTTTTTGTATCTAGTAAAGTACCCAGAATCTAGATCACTAAACTCTTTTGCCCCCAAATTACACACTACAAGATTTTCACTAGTCCTCAACCCTACTAAAGGACTATTCACAAAATCCTCCATAAACCCCAAATATTTCAATATGAAAACAAGCTAACCATCGTCCTACACTATTATAGACCTTGATCCCTAAAAGGAGAACCCAAGGAATGTGTAACCTTTAAGAAAAATAGAAAAAACATTGATAGAAGCTAACTAATTTAAGGACATGCCTTCAATGTGATTGTGTCAAGTGCCCATATCTTTTAGAGTAGCCTTGGTGTCCATAGGAGTCCTGTGACAATCAATAATTATATGAGTAGCAAGGGACAATTATTCAGCTGCTATCATAAGCTCAATCATGTTTGCCACTAGTGGCCCACTTATTTACCTAGGCCTTGACATTGGAACCATAGGCATTGTGACTGCGTCCTCGAGCAAGGGTTTAATATAGCTGTCTTCTTCTGTAGAATCCAGACCTAAACCATCTACCATATCCTGTACGTAGCCGATTCTCATCTCGCCATCTAAGTTTATATAATATTTTGATTCAACTAAATAATAATAATAATATTTTCTTTAATGGGATAGGACTTTTAACTTAGCCTAATTTGTGAGTGGATTCACTTCAAGAAGTAATATGTAAATTTCTTTATGCATGTTTTTCTTTTGTAGATTTTGACATTAGATTTTTTGTTGTTGTTTACAACTAGAAGGTTGTCACTAATCATCCTAGATTCATTTTAACTCCAAATTCATTGAATGTTAAGAGGGATCAAAATCTTTAAAGTGCAAAACCCTTCTCAAGTTTTTGTTGTGTTAACTGCTCTATTCACTCTTTAGTTACCCACTCTACATTACATGACAACATCTTCCCATACTAAATTTAAAGCCCTTCTCCACTCAATTATAATCTTATAACAACATCTCCTACACTAGATTGTAAAGCCCTTCTCACTCACTGAATAATAATCTTATAAACTATCTTAAAATTTATAATAGATGTGTACACAAATGATTAAGACATTCTTAGCGCTTTGGTCCCTGAAGTGAACACTGGTACCAGGTAGTGAACTCTCTACCGATTCTTGACAACGAGACCACAGTTTCATATTTTATTTCGCTTGAGAACACATAGATGGAGCGAATTGGATGGACTGTTACACATCTAATTTTTAGTACAGCTTAGCACGGGCCTATTAAGGTATTGAGAAATCAATAGGGTATTCGAAATTATCATTTATTTGCATTTACCCCATATGGACATCTATTTTGAAACGATGACACGATCCTTATTATGAAAACAACCTTATTATTTTGATAGATGGATTAAAAAACAATGTTTCGTAATTATTATTTATTTTGAAAACGTTTTTCAGACATGATTAGTAAATTATGCCAATTAAGCACTTGTTAAAGGAAACTCACATTTGAAAACATTGGACACGATAGTCGAAGACGACCGGAGCTGGTTGACATTTAGGGATTTAGGGTTACAAATGGATCAATTTTGAAATTAATTAAATATTTATATCAATAGTTTTTTTATTTTAATATCTTAGATTGGGTAGATTAGTAAGTATTTTTTTTTCTAAATTGTAGGAGAATGAGACAAGTATACTGTCTCCATTGATTTTATGAGCATTGTTCTAAATTTGAAATAAACAATTATTAAAAAAAGAATATATAAAATAACTTGTTGCTGATGCATGGATAAGTTATAATTTTGGGTGGAGCGTGGGGGAAATAGGAATGGTTGGACCTAAATTTAACCTAACTTAATGGCTTCTTTATATCTTAATGCCCACTTATTGATACCTGCCTTACTTATGCTTTGACCTTCCAATCTTGATAACGATGTGAAATAAACAATTATATATATATAACTTGCGATGGATGCATGGGTAACTTGTAGTTGATGCATGGATAACAAGTACTACATGACCAGTTTAACTAGAAGAAAGTTGGCATAGAGAACAAGTAACAAAGAAGTAAACAGAAAATGAGAGAGAAGAGATTTTTTTCTCAAACAAAATACGCCACACTTCATACTATTGTTTTTTTTTGTTTCTTATATCTCTGTGCATTCCCTCTCCAATCCGAAGAGATTCTGTTTCTTGGTGAATATGGTGCCACAAAGAACACTCTCATTAGGTTGTGTCTACATTTTGTAATCTTTGTGTGCTTGTGAGTTTGTGCACTTGTAAGTTGAAAGAGGTGATGTTATAAGAATTTTGAATACATTCAATATAACGGGTACAGGTTAATACAGGTCCAAAGATCCGCTTCAAAAAGCTTGTGTTGGTAGTAACCTTGCTCGTATGAGCAACTAAAGATATTTTCTAAACTTTTAAAACATTGATGCAACTTGTATACTAGAACAGCGTGGGGTGCGTCGTGCAAAATCATTGTAAGTGAATAGTGATCAATGCACTTAGGCTTAAGAACACCTTAAGAACCAGTGAGTCGATAACACCTTTTGTCCAAATAAAGTTCGTCCATTGTTTCTAACCGGACAGGATGGGTGGATGCTCCAAGAGAAAAGAAAGGAAAAGATACGCCTAATTCCTCCATGTTGATGTGTTTTGGTTTCTATCACAATCTGTGTGTTTGCTTTCCACTATGTGGAAAAGCTTAACCAAAACAAAACAAAAAAATTAAACCATAAACTATGAATTAAACCAACTGTGAGACCATACCATGTGATACCATGTCCAAGTTTAGGACAAGAAAAAAAAAAATGAAACACTCCAACATATTCATTGTCTTATCATTATTAATCAGCATCTTATATAAGGTATAAGAGATGACGAAATCAACCAGTCAACTTGATTGAACCGTGAGATTAGCAATCTCCATGCATACCGTACAATTGCGGGTCGGGTTAAACCCTACAGAAAGCTATCAATAAAAAAACTAAGTGGTCTCTCGATCTAGTGTCCCCTAGCAATCGATCAATCTAGGAATGCAAACTGGTGATGCAATACCAGAGCCGTCTTGAATGCAATATCGAAGCTGTGTTCATTGCGCTATCCCTTTTCATGCAAAATAAGATTCGAGTTTTCCAGCAATATCAGGATCGCCTTCACTGCAATATCTGTCTTCATGTAGTATCAGAACCGTTCTGAATGCATTATCTGTCTTTATACAATATCAGATCTGTCTCCTCCAGCAATTTCAGAAGCGTCTTCATGCAATATCAAATCCATGTACATAAATAATTCAAATGCTTTCTGAAAACAGAGCGGTGGGAATTTATGCTGCAGGACATGCTAAATTTGTTATCATGAAATGTTAATTAGAACTCTGTACCGATGCCTGAGATCTAAACGACGGTTTCATAAATTATTATTTCTCGAGATGAGGTAGATGTACCGAACCGGATGGACGTCTATTTTTGTCATGCTCGCTAATACACTGTTGAGAAATCACCATGTTATTCGTAATTATCATTTCTCTTACATGTACATTTATTTATCGAAAGGTGGTACCAACCTTATTGTTAAGTGTTTGGTAGGACAACGGGAGGGTATCTCCATAAGAATTTACATCCTCACCCTTAAATAATCTAGAACATTCCTCATCCTTAAGTAATCTAAAACAATAGTAGGGTATGTACAGAGATATTTATAACATTGTTCAGGAAGAAACTAAAACTATATAAGGGTGTGTACAAATACATGTATATATTTCTTTTCAAAAAAATGAAAACAACAATAAAATCCTAATAGACATCTAAATTTAATCCTCTAACCTTTTTTATCAACAAAAGAAACCTTTATCTTACAATTTCTTATATACTTTTTCCTTTCATAATTGAAAAAATGTATACAAAGAACGAACTTCGTTTTTGAAAAACATATTTGCACTTATGTTTTCAAAGAACAAAGAATGTTGAACTTCTCAAGTAGTGCCAAACATCATTGACTGAGGAGTGTACTAAAAATTTGGAATCACCCAATAACATTGTTCTCCAATGCATCTTCCCCTATAAAATGGATGCATGCTTAGATTGAACAAACTCCCAAGAAGACCTGGGAAGAGAACAATCCCAAAAGAGGTTCTTCATTGTTTCTAGCTTGAGGCAGGAAGGGAAAAACTCCACCCAAGAGACCACATTTTATGAGTTGTTCTTTGGTATGAAGGCCTTGATAAATCATTGGCCATGCAAACTCTTGGAGTTTGTAGCTAACCTAGATCAACCACACACTAAGTGATCTCTTGATCAACCATCTCTCTACATCATACACCCATCATAATTAAGAATAGGGTTGATCTCATGTTGTTGATGAAGAAGACAATACAACCTTTGAGAATGATATTGGACCAAAGGGTACCCAAAGCTCCACTCCCAATGACGCCAAAAGGGGGAAAGCATGTCTATATTCATTTTGAATAGGTCCTCTTATGGAATAAGTTCGATAATCTCAATAATTATGTGTATGTCCACATAAGATAGGGAAAACTCATGAGTAATGGATCACCAATCATCCAAGAGAGAGTATTGGCATGCCACAAATCCCTCCATTAAAATAATCCTCTTCTTATTCAGTTTCTGCCCCCAAAAATGCGGAATTCTACAACACACACGCCTTGTGCCTTCTAAGTCAAAATCGTTCAAGTCCAGCCAAATTCCATCTTGGCCTACTACTTGGCATCTACCACTGCACCAATCTAGCTACTTTCCTCCAAGCTATCTAGCTACTTCTAATTATAAAAGAACTCGAGACATGGGATATGAAATTATACCAACATAGATCCATCCCCGATCTATCAAGCACCAAGAGGGACCTAATTTCTTGAGATGTAATTTTTTAATCTTAAGTCTTTTACATGTCTAGAAAAAATTTACACCTCAAGAAATTTGATCCCTCTCGATGCTTGATAGATATGGGTTTAAGATGGATCTATGCTAGTTTTTATTTGTTTATTTTATGACCCAACATGGATTTTTTAATAACTTTTTATTTTCTTATAAATTTTTATTTTATGAGCAAAAATTGATTTTTTTATTGCTTTATATTTGGTTTTAAGTTTTTATTTTATGACCCATCATGCATTTTTTAATTAATTTTTATTTTTGGTACATAACATTACGTTACATGACATCTCCCCCATACTGGGTTGTAGAGCACCACGCTACTTTTGGTACAAGCACACAATACAAAACATCCCTTGATGTTGCCAATATATTGTATCATGGGAAGACAATGCTTGAAAATATAATACCAAGGAGAGAAAATCTCTAAACACTGGACCATCCATTTCATAGCCAAGATGATCCCTTGAGTCATAGTCTCAATCAAGCCAAAACCTCCCTCATCCTTGGGCATAATGAAAGAAAAAACATGCAGAGAAGGTATTATTCACTAAAACAAAAGTCATGGCACAAAAAAACAGAGTGTTAACAATCACCACACATTTCAAACCAAAACCAAAATAGAAAAACATATATGTAACAAAAAATGAATCACTTTGATCATAGGCCTTATCATAATCAATTTTGAGGAAAAGAACCTTCTACCTAGACTCCGTAGCCCACTCCATGGCCTCCTAAGCTAAAATCACTATGATCAGGATGAATAAACCCTAAATAAAACTTGCCTCCTCCTTAGAAACGATCTTCTTTGTAGAATCCCTTGCTTGCAACACCACTACCTTAGCCATGATTTTATAAGAAACAATCAATAAATGTATTGATCACCATCACCCAATGGTGTCACTAGAAACATTATTCGGAATGACCTTGATAAACCGTTGATGGATTTTGTAAGACATCCTAAAGCAAAGGCCTCCAAAGCCATGTGATTGAAGTCATCCCTAACAATATCCTAGATATCCTCATAGAATTTATAAGGAAACCCATCAATCCTTGGAGGTTTATTATCCTCCAGGGATAATAAACCTACAATTTTTTTATCCTTCACAATATCCCTATCCAACTTGTCATAATCTACAACAAAGACCTTTTCTATCACTACCTTGTAACAAGCATTACTAGAAGCAACAATTGCATTTGTCAAAGGATACATAGAAAAAATATTATGGAAATAATCACTGAACCTACCTCCAATCTCAAAGAGGTCTTCCTCAAGTGAACCATCATCTCTGAGAATACTAAGAATTATGTCGAGATTACTACTTTATTATTGAAGAATTCAAAGAAAAATTTGGAGCTCTCAACCCCCTCTTGTATCCACTATAGTTGGCCATTAACCCTAGATCATCTAGAAATATAATCGTCCCTATGTACCACCAACTCCAAGCATTTTACATCCTCTTGAAGAACAATTTTATGTAGCTCATCCTTAAGAAAGATATGTACCTCTTCCAACTTCTACCCATTCTCCCAAAATTTCTACTTGTGTTGTTGTTCCCATGGTTAAAAAAAAATCCTACTTGTTCTTATGATCAATCATACACCCATAGCTATACATAATTTTAATATTCCTTCAAATGGACACCCATAAACATATAAACCAACCCCTATCCCCAATAGGATGTGAGACATGGTGAAATAGAGAACATAAATCAAACAAATCCAAGTGAGAAACATTAATCTTATATAATGTGGATGGATTTAAGTCAATCAAATGACCCACTAAAATAGATGTCTGAATGAGAAGATGGCCCAAAATAGTGGTATTGATCAATATATCAACTAACCGAAGCCTCCAAGAAAAGGATACATCATATAGAGGGCCATACACCCTATCCAGTGTAGGATGCACCATTTCCATCCCTTAATGAAAATTGGACCAAGTGAACAAAACACCATAATCCAACCATTTTTCCCCAAATAGGATCAAAGAGTGGAAGGTTATCCTTATGCCTCAACCATGCTCACTTCTATACAACACAAACCACATAATTCGCACCACCCCATTCCATCATGTTGAAGTCACCAACAACAACCCATTTTACATCTTGTAATGAAGAAAAAAACCACTCCCAAAGACATGTCCAAGTTGAACTAATGTTGAGTTCACACATTGAAATAATTTCAAGCAATGTCTCATGTATAAAAAATGTAACCGAAATGCATTGGTTATCAAGGTCACAACAATGTGAAGCAACAAAATTATGAAGATAAGGAAATATAGAAATCATTGCCTCCTTCCACTTGAACAGGGTAGGTAGTCCAAAAGGGATCATTCCTTAAATAAGTCACATGATTACGATGCTGGAAATTAACAAACTTCACTTTCTAGAAATATACAACGTCTAACTCAACTTTGTACAAAACTCTTTGAAAAAACTACTTACATATTGGGGCCATCATCCCTCTCACATTCTAAGAAAGAATGATGCAGGAGAATCCTGCTCTCCATTCAAATTCCAAGCTAAATGTTGGATCAGGCCTAGAAGGTGTCTTCAATTTTGAATTGATGGTATTTGAACTATCACACTTTAAATAAACCTATTTTTTATGTGATTCTAGATAGGTGGTGAGTCATTGGTTGAGTCAGTAGGTGAGTGATAAATCATGTAACAAATTCCTTAATTAATGGTAGTGAGTCATAGGATAGGTCGGCATGTTGTTGAGTATATTGAGGACCTGAACCAGAATGCTTCATAAATCCTGTTGTGTATAAATGTGTAATCCTACAAGACATAGATGGACAGGATAGAATATAAACGACTGAGGCCAGATACTGAGAGGTCAGTAATACCTGTATGAGTCAGAGATAGAGAAGAGGCCAATTAAAGATGTATCAGGCCTAAGGAGATCATAACGCAGGTTCTGAAACAATCTTGAATGTATAGTTTTAGTGTGTGAATGAAAAATCCTATTTCGACGTAATCCTTGTGTAAATTCATTTCTGCATGAATGTGTGAGTTTGTGAGTTAAATGCTTGTTTAATTTTTGTGAATGGTTGACAAGCCTGTGTGTGAATTAGGGCTTCTGAGAGGGAGAGAAACAAAGATCGATTAATCAATTCTCTGATCAATCGAATGAGAGTTAGGTGAATAATCAATTCAGACTTCATGAATGAATAACCATGTTGCAGGTTATGGAGGAGCGATTGATCACTGCAAGGATTGATGGTAAACAAGGCTTAAGTGCGTGCCGATGTGGAAGGTTGAGATCATGGTAGAATCAGATCTACGGCTAAGGAGGAATTTCACAATTGAGAGTTGCACCCAAGATACTACCAAACTGATCATCCATACGATTGTAGATTATGTGGTGGAGATCTGAAGGTACTGAAGATCAATGTCCAAGAACGAATTTCGCAAACGAAATAACATGGAGGATATAAAGGGAGTTGGATTGCGAAATCAAAAACTAATCGCCACGAAGGAGATCGAGATCAACGGATGGGGTTGATCCCCGAAGTAGATCAACTGTTTTCAACAATTCCGCTGGGAGAACATGCACGGCTTTCGTAAATCGTAATGGAAGCAGAATTCATATCAAATTCACTTCACTTTTTTTGAAGTCCACCATTGATATAAGGAAAGTCAGATCCAATGGTTTTCAGTAATTCCACTGATTCAACTATTAAGGTGGTTAACAATAGAGGTTGGATGCGGAATTTTAATGTAATCCACTCTATAGTATTTTGAGTCGATCGTTGATCGAGGTGGATCAAGATCTAACGATATTAAATGATTCCACTGATTCAACTAGCAGGGGAATTAACAGTATAGGATGGATGAGGAATTCTTATGAGATCCATTTCATCGAAGGTTTGAAGTCCGCTCTTTATTGAGGGCTGGAGGAACCATTGGTCGGGTTGATTAGATTTAGCAGCTCTGCTAAATTTAGAACTTTACTAAATCATATGAGAGTCTATCTAAAGGCTGTTAGAGGGGAACCTAGCATCAAAGAAGATAACAATTTATTCAATAAATATCTTGGGTTCCTTAGAGTACCTAATCAATTACACAATGCTAAATTATCCAAGGAAAAGGAACCCATGGATGGGGAATGGGCCTCAAATTCTTTGAATGGTTATGCTCGTTGAGTGAGACTCTTTTCTCTAATAGGCTAGTCCAAAGGAGTGGGATTCAAGACCCCCTTCCTCTTGTTGGACTTAAACATATCAACCTTTATCAACATCCATACCTTCCCCTAATCAATGAGACACGTAATAAAATCTAACATAGTGCTATGTTCATGTGGGATTTCAATGTTTTTTATCCTATCAATGTTGGGACCACCTCATTGGTCACTGCTTATATCATAAACCATTTTTGGTAGTTTATTAGGGTATAGGAGTTGCAACTTCTCATGGTATAGTTGTTGGATCTTTTCAAGGTACATGTGTTGTAACATTGGATTCTCCAATTGGCAAGGGTTGATCGCAAAACTCTTGTATAATCTATCATTGTATTCTATATATATTAAACTAACTCAAAGTTTATTGAATTATAAGATATTTTAAAAATCATCAACCACTATAATTAGGCTCAGGTAGTAATTTATGACCCTTAAGAACATGCTACGAAAACTTCAAATTTGAAAACATTGGACTTAAGCTCTGAGGACAATGAAGATTGAAATTCAAAACTTACATCTAGAATAACTTGAAATTAATATCATAAATATTCTAGGTTGATGATGTGCTACTAGGATAAGAAATATTCTTGACTAGTATCATGTTGTATAGAAATGGATTAGCTTGAAATTAGTCAAATAATATAACAAACATTATTGGTTGATGTTGTGATATTTCTTTTTAATGAAAAGACTATAAATTTATATTAGAATAAGGCTACGGAAGATCGAAACAACTGGGAGCAATTTATATCAATCCAAAATTTACAAAATCACAACAAGGTTTGTAAAGTTAGGCCCTTAAAAAACAAATTTCTAAGAGGCCTTAACAAAATGATTCCATAATTTATCATATCATTCCTAAAAGTATATTGTCAAACATATTGACCAAGGAGAAAAACACAAGTATAAACTATTAAAAACAAACATCATCGGCTAAACTCGTTCCTACTCCAAGCTTCCCCCATAATAACATCCTTTTTCTCTGTGTCCATGATAAGTGATTGTTACCGCTCAATTCTAATTTGGCCATTTTGTTGAACTATATTTTATTATCAAGAAATTCTTTAACATAGCCTATGGAAGTCCACGGTTTTTTTGTAGCTGAATGATATCTATATATAAAGCCAAGACTAATATTGAAGCTTGCATTTTGATGTCTTTGGAAATTTTATCAAATTTAGAGATATGTTTACTTAACTTGACCATGACTTGACCACCATTTCTTCTTTTTTCTTTCTGAAATTGTCCATTTGCAAGCTATAATATTCCAAGGCTTGGTTCAATCTTTATTAGCATCCAAATTTTTGAAAAGATTTTTGAACTTCGAAATAGCTCTACATTGGATCAGTTTATTCCTAAAGGATTGGACATGTGGAGATGAGAAGAAATGTTATTTTAACATAACAAAGAACCAAAACCCATTAATTTCCAGATTGGCATGATAAGAATTGTTTCTCATTTCAACAAATGTATTCAACAAGATTACACCCAATTATCGACAGGGAAGAAAATCGACATCAACAAAGCTATAATTAGCTGACATGTATCATAATGATAATGATATTACATCCCTATCCTTCCCAAAATTGAAACGAAGATACAATCTCCCCTCTTAACCAAGAAGCTCAACAAGCTTTCTCTCCAACCGTAACACATATTAAACTTACATTTATAAACATTTAAACTATGCTTAGGGAAACTTGACTAGGAAAGTAAGAAAAACTCCATAATTTCTAAACCATAATCTCTAATACCAATCACGTGTCTTATCTAAAAAATTGATTAGGATATCATCTGATCCACTATCAAAAGGAATATCCAAAATATAATGAACAAAGGAGTGCATAAACTAGATCAAATTTTGAAACGATGAGAGTCCATACACATCAAAAGTCTCAGAGAGAAACCTTACCACTATTAAATGGAGATAACATGAAACCTTGGAGCTCACCAATAGACCTTGACTTGCATAGACAAGCACTTTCTAACAACATTCACAAGAGAATTATCGCACAACATCCAGAGAAGTTACTAGAGTGAGGTATAAATGGAGGTACAACTTCACTAAAAAGAACAAGGATTGAAGGGATCTAAAGCACGAGCGAGATCCAATGGTCCTTTACTCTGCATTTAATACACAAAGATTGCATGCTTGTCCCTTCCTACGATTCTATTTTTGAATATTTTCCAAGGTGATTTACAATCTTGATATGATGTCAATAAGCAAATTTGCTGGTGGCAATCTCATACACGAATACAATTCTTTGCATACTTCTTGCAGCAGAATGAAAGAAAATTGAAACTCATCAATTCAATTCTTTATGCAATCAACATGATGGGCAGTCGCAACAATCTTCAAAATACTTCTTACAAGTGACAGAAGGGTCGAGTCTCAGCAAGTCAATCTTCAGCTATCAACAATCTTCTTAACTAGTGTGGTCACAACTTCAATCTCAAAAATCCATCTTCAAATCAAAAAGAGGAAAAAACTTCTATGCATATACATTTTACAGTACTAAAACACTATGCATAGTATTCATGAGCCTCTTCTTTCAATTCAAATAGTAATATATGCAGACCATTTCCAAAAAGATTCCATGCATAAGATAGGGCATAAATTAGGGTTTTTACATTCCCATCGGTCGCAAGTAAATACAGCAGCAATATTTAAAATACTTCTTACAGCCTTCTGAAAGAATATTAACCACATATGAATGTATCAAATCTCAGCATCCATTACACAGTCTTAATCACATCATCCAGTTGAACCTCTTGTTCAGGTGAAGTAGCAGGAACTTCTTCATGCGGGGGAGTTGGTGCTTCATATGGAAATTCCAAAGGTTGATCCAGAATAGGAATCCCCCCTCCAAGGTTTGGAATTTCATATTCATTTTCAGAATATTTCTTTGGATGAGGATAGTTTTCCAAATGATCAAGATGTCTCTCAATGGACTGGTCATTTTTATTAGTTTCAAGAAAAATAACATCTTTGGAAATAACAAACTTCTTGTTTACCTCATCATACAGATGGTATGCCTTGGAGTATTCTTCGTACCCCAGGAAAATACATTTTCTGCTTCGAGCACCAAGCTTGTTTCTTTGCTCCTTTGGAATCAAGGCATAACAGGTGGAACCAAAAACTCTGAGATGCCTCACTCAAGGGAGATGGCCAAACCACATTTCATGTGGAGTCTTGTTATCAAGAGAATTTGAGGGACTTTTGTTTCTCAAATAGGCTGCACATTTCATCGCATCACCCCAAAACATTAGTTTTACATTCTCAAAAAACATCATTAAGCGAACCATATTCATTATGGTTCTATTCATTCTTTCTGCTACACCGTTTTGTTGAGGATTGTAGGGAACTGTAGTCTGATGTGCAATTCCATGTTGGTGAAGATAATCTTCAAAAGCATTTGAAGTGTATTCTTTCCCATTATCAGTACGAAGTGTACCAATTTTTTATTGTGCTTGTTTTTCTATCAATGCATGAAAGTCTTTGAATGTTTGAAATGCTTCTGATTTTGTCTTTAAACAGTAAATCCAGAACATTCTTGAGTAGTCATCAACAAATGTCATAAAATACTTATTCCCATTTGCAGAAGGAGTTGAAATTGGCCCACATAAATCAGAATGCACTAATTCTAATTTCCTACTTGCTCTGAAATTAGATTCATGGAATGGAAGCTTACTATGTTTCCCTAATATACATGCATCACATTTGTTCTTCTCTTTGGGAATGGTGGGCAAACCAAATACACCATTATTTCTCAAAAAACGAAGATTGTTATAATTTAGATGACCAAATCTTGCATGCCACAATGAACTAGATGACAAATTACCTTCGCCATGCTGAGAGAGGTAGGCATAGTTCTGAACTCTTGCAGATGAACCCTTTAGCTTCAGCAGCTTCCCATCTTCGTATCCAGTCATAATGACTTGGTTGTTAGAGGACTTTCTTATTTCTACGATTCCATCAAACATGTGGATGGAATGACCTCGCTGTCGAATCTCCACCAAGGACAGCAGGCTTCTCTGCAGCTCTGGAAGATAAAGAACATTCTTCAACAAGAAATCAGGGAATCCAGGCATCTTCAGCCGAATGGTGCCCATTCCCTTTGGTTTAAGACTTGACTTATCTGCAAAGTACACTATGCCATTTATTGTTTCATTAAATTCTTCAAAACAATCTTTTCTAAAAGTCATGTGTGATGTTGCACTAGTATCAAGCAGCCAACAATCTTTGTAAGATGAAAGTGAAGTCATTTCATTAATTCCAAGATTACAATGTGCAACAATACAATGAGTAGAATCAGAAGATTTACTAGCATCTTGGTTTTTATTATCATCTTTCTTCTGGTTATGTTTTTCTTTGATGGAGTCCCACGAAGCCCAACACTGATCTGATGTGTGCCCAGTCTTTCCACAACGCTTGCACTGCAAATCTGATCTTTTGCTGGAGTTGTTTCTACCTCCTCTATCTCTGAAGTTTCTTCTTCCTCTGCCTCTCTTGCTGCTTTCTCCTTTGGGATGATCTTTGCTGTGGTCCTTTGCTTTTTGAGCAAAGCAAAGTGATTGTCCAGATGCTATAGAATGCATCTTTTGCAATTGTTAGAGTAATTTACAATAATGAACTTAATATGAGAAAGAGAATGAGATAATAGAAAAATAATAACCTTGCAGGTCTACAGTCTCTGCCAAGGTGATTTAAAATCTTGATATGATGTCAATAAGCAAATTTGCTGGTGGCAATCTCATACACGAATACAATTCTTTGCATACTTCTTGCAGCAGAATGAAAGAAAATTGAAACTCATCAATTCAACTCTCTATGCAATCAACATGACGGGCAGTCGCAACAATCTTCAAAATACTTCGTACAAGTGTTAGAAGGGTCGAGTCTCAGCAAGTCAATCTTTAGCTGTCAACAATCTTATTAACCAGTGTGGTCACAACTTCAATCTCAAAAATCCATCTTCAAATCAAAAAGAGGAAAACACTTCTATGCATATACATTTTACAGTACTAAAACACTATGCATATTATTCATGAGCCTCTTCTTTTAATTCAAACAGTAATATATGCAGACCATTTCCAGAAAGATTCCACGCACAAGATAGGGCATAAATTAGGGTTTTTACATTCCCATTGGTCGCAAGTAAATACAACAGCACTATTTAAAATACTTCTTACAGCCTTCTGAAAGAATATCAACCACATAAGAATGTCTCAAATCTCAGCATCCATTACACAGTCTCAAATCGCAGCATCCAAAGTTGTAAAGTTCCCACGCACATGGAGAAGGAGAGGCGTGAACACTCTCCACAATAAATATCGATGGCTGTCAAAACACAAAATCTTCAACGTGGAGTTAACATCTTGCTATCAAAACACATCTTTACGCTGGTCTCATTTCTCTCAAAGCCAAGGTAGCTCGCAGTAGTATATGGAGGAGATTGCAGTCTCAAAAGCATATATACTCAACGCATATATTCAGCTCCAATATAGATTCAAACTCACGTAGCATATATAGATTCAATATATACTCAGCTCATACAACAGAGTCGCACTATTCATAACTCATACTCAAAGAAAAATTTGCAGAATTTCCACTGAACCTCCATGCAAAAATTAGGGTAAACTAAATTAGGTTTTATGCAGTCTGTAACTTTTTACCTTCACGCAGCTTCAATCAACAACATATCACAAGAGTGCCTTCACGTGACTGAGTAAGAGTCTCGAGATTCTGGAAGCTAAGGAGGAGGAGACCACAACATCTAAGTCATGCAACAAAGATCACGCAGAGTGGCGCAGTCTTCACGCAGAGGGCGTTCACTCCAGTAGCAAGCATATCACGGCTTAAGGCATCAATAACTTGCAGCATATCTCGATCCTTGTATGAAGTCACAGCACTACAGCGCATACATTATTAACTCTCCAACGCATACATTAATAACTCTCCTACGCATACATTATATCTCGATCCTTGTATGAAGTCGCAGCACTACATTATTTCTCCAGCGCATACATTATTCACTCTCCAACGCATAGTTCTGAAAAATTAGGGTTTCCACAGACTTTCAACACTGTCTCCTCTTCAATACGCAGCGAAGCACAATGCAGTCTTCAAGCAATGGATTAGGGTTTACGCCTATGAGAAGAGAGCACAATGCAGTCTTCAAGCAATGGATTAGGGTAAACGTTGCAACAACAATACACAACAAAAACTGAATGGAGAGTCTTGGTCTATGGGAGATAGACAAGTTACAATCTCTTGGCCTACGCATGAACTGTCAAGCAGGCTGGAATGAATATGGTAGACTAGTTGCACAATAATACTCATACAAAACGTTCGCGGGATTAGGGTTTCACACACAATGGAAGAGAATAACGCATACAATGCATGTGACTGGCAGACTGATGGAGCAGGCAGCCTGAAACGTATTTGGCAAGAATGCCAGGACTGAAATGCAGCCAAGAGTTATGGCAGGTGGTGCTCTGATACCACTGTTAGGTATAACTCCCGATTCAATTCTATTCATGGCTAATGCATACATTTATACATTTCATATGGTGGTTGAGCTTCATCAACCTTTTCACCTTCTTATGTAACTGTTCATATTCCTATTATGTACACTAACTTATAATCCTGACGGATTATATTCCAACACTAATGATGTCAAAACAATCTAAAAGCTTGGGCTGTGTTCTGCTATTTTAGCTTAAAAAACATATACCTTGAAGCCATCCAATGAACCAACAAAAATGTTAACCTTTTAACTTGGTTGATGGATAACTTATGTACATGTTTGAATATAGACTCCAGTTTTTTAGTTATTTATTTCTCGGAAATCTATATCAACCAATTCAATTATTTTCGCAGGAAAAGTGACAAATGCAACATAAGAACTCGTGATTCATTATGAAAATTCGACGGGTGCAATGGATTTGAAAATCCAACCCTAGGTCGTTATGGGAAAGTGTTAAACGTAACACCTTTGCTGAAACTAGGGAGTTGCACATTTCACACCCTCTATATGAGCAACGAATCATGACCAATCACAATATTACATATCACCCAATTTATCATTTTTTTTTGACATACCTCAGTATACTCTCGAGCCATTTAGGTTTTTACTTCATGAATATTTATTTTTTGGGTTTTTTTTTCAATTTTTTTCAGCAGAAAAAAAAAGAAGCTTACTTTTGTTATTAATATTGAAAAAAAAATACACAGCCTTCCAAAAAAACGGACTTGTTAACAAGTGTTCAAACACATGTAGCAGAAGGTTCAAAAACCAGTCCGAGAAGACATACAAACAGGAAGCTGAATGTCCATGTCCAATACAGAATTTTTTTTCCAAACTTGATATATATAATTTATGTTAGTTCCATTATGTAGATAAATTTAATATTTTAAAATTTATTAAGTATTATCTATAATTTGGAGCTGAGTCGCAAGATTCCATTAATAATTTTGCCTAAATCTCAAGCTGATTCAAATCTAAAGGCAAATTTAATTAAAAAAATTAAAATAAATTTGAGCTTGGTTTCTTCACCTAAACCTTAGTCCTAACACCCTATGGTTTACCTACCCTAGTCCATACTCCCAATGACAAAGTTTTTCTTCTCTACTTGTCACTTCTTAGAAAAGAAACCCTCATGCTAGTGCTTAGAGCTCGCAACTCCAGTGTTCATGAATCACTCCTACCGCTCAATCCACGAACTCAATGTTTGAGTTACATACTATAATCTATAAGTGCATCTGCAATCACAAACCTGCGATTCTATTTTTCCCGTGAATGAGATTAAATTTATTTAAGCAGTCGTGTATTTCCAGTTCCACGATTAAATTGTTGATGTACCTTTTTTATTATTATATTTCGAATCAAATGGTCCTCGAATTCGAATTCGAACCATGTGACTCAGATTTAGAGAGTATTATTACTTCAAAACTTACCCAAAAACAAGGTCAAGAGTAATAAAATAACAATTTCTTTTATAGTAAAAAAAATTAAAAAGGAAGAAACTAATAAGATACACATCATTAATGACATATAGATTACACAATGCGCTTCTTAATCTTTTTTTTTCAACTTTTCTTATAGCCACAAGTGCTATCTTTTCTTTCTTTTCATATTTGTTTTCAACAGAAGAAAAAAACCCATAACTTGATATTGAAGGATATAATCAAAGTTATAATAGCTAGAACAAGAAAGTTCTTGAACCATAAGGTGACTGTAATCTCTAAAATCCCTTCTCTACAATGTTACATAAAACAAAGACTAGTAATATTAACAAAAAATTGTCTTTCTACACAAAAAGTAACAATAAGTATCCAAATCCACTTTGAAACAAAAGTTACAACTAGCAAGAAGAATAAAAATACTCCATAGGAAAAGATGCTTATAAAATTTTAAGGAGCCTTCAAAAACTTTGAAAAGTCATCAAATTCTTTAAAATAAAGGATGCCTTCTGAGGTACCCACAACTCTTTTTGATAAATGGCCAACCAACTTATTGAAATTTATTGTAGATGTGAGAAAATGATAAATGAAAGAAAGAGGCATGTAGTTGATCGATCCTACCACACCACTGATAAAATAAAAAACAACTTAAAGAGTAGCCTTGCCTATTTCACAATGCACAGCTTTTTTGGAATCACCATAAACCTAAAGATATAGAAAAACACTTGAAGAAGAAAAATGTAGCAGTTGCAACAAAGCCAATAAATTAGCTTGAGTATTTGTACCTACCACACAACCAATCGATAACAATAAATATTTCCTATCGGAAAATAAGATCATCAAGCCACCTCCACATTGACCTAAAGAAGCAACTCCATAAAAAAACAATGGTCTCATCTTGAGGAAGGATTGGTTCAATAAGGACTCATTGTTTCTGCATACCCTAATTCCTATGAAAATATCTATATAAACCCATAATTTACCCATAATTTAAAATGGGTCATATGAGCCTATTGATGAACATCTTTAAAAATCCATAAGTTCCTAGCTTTCTAAATTCCCTAACAAACAAAGAATGGAAGCTCCTTATGATGTGGGAACTAGAAAATCCAATCTTTTAGTGTCCTAAAAAGAACTCCGTGTCCATCTATTTGTAAAATGCATATTTGCAAAAACCTTTGGTCATATTGTACAAGAAAAAGGACATTCCACAAATAGTTGATTGAGAAACTCAGATTCCCTTTTGCATAAGACACATATTTGGGCCTACAAAAACTAATTTGATAAAGTTATGTAATGACATAATCATGTTTTCTAAGAAAATCCAAATAAAAAATTTAATTTTAAAAGGGATATTCCAATTCCACAACTTTGTATGCCATCGTTTTCCTATACTATCAGCAGAAGTAGCTGCAATAGCCCCATAGGCAATATTTTCATTAATGTTCTCATCATATTTGTTCCATTCCAATGATTTACAAATCCATTAAAATACTTTGTATTATTATTCCCCTTTCCTAGCCATAATACTCTACTCTTTAAGCTCCACATAGCTTGTTTTGAATTTAGAAGATTCCTCTTCTTCCTTCCCAATTCATTAGCTTTGTTCTTGTTCTCCATTGAAGAGAAACCTACCTCATTCCCCTTATAGACATCATCTAAGGGTATTTCAACTTCTCTAAAAAAATCATCATCCTTAAACCTCCTATCATAATCCCACTTTAATGTGATTTGTCTTACTAACCTTATATTTCCTTTAAATTACATCATTATGGAAGCCATGCTCCTAATGTCAAAAGGAACTTAGGTCTTAAAAATTCTAGTGTAGTATTCATTTTCAAACCATAAGGAGATAAATTTAAAAGGGATAGAGGTTTTCTCCCCAAGACCAAAGAGATCTAGAAAATAGGGTGTTGATCAAAATCCCCACCAGTCCCAACTCATTGGCTCACTCTCACATCATCCTTCACTAAGATTTCTAAAACCAAAAACCTATCCAATATTTTTGCTATGCTCTTAATTCCCACTCTGTTGTTTCTTGAGGTAGACCACATCTTAATAGGGATAATATTAATAAGCCCACCATTATCCAACTTGTTGACTGGAAAATTAGAGAGGAGATCCATATGTGCCTTATTCCCCCATATCTCGTAGACCTCAATTGTAAAATTTAGGTCCCCCTCGATCACCATATTTGATTGCACCGAAAAATGAAGCTAAAGAATCTTTCCAAAAAGGGAACTTGATCAACATATGGACCATAAACATTCAGAGCTAATATCTCCTTGTGCATATCATGGGAGTACGAATTCAGGCCTAGACCTAATTCAATGGCCCACGAGCATAATTGTGTTTCTTGGTTCCCCATCCGAATATTGTCCCACCCAATATACCCTTTGCATATACAAAGACAAAATCCCACCCACATAGAAGCTTCTTTAGATCTAACACAATCTTACATCCATACCCCATAGATTCTTGAAGAAAAATATTATTAGGTCCATGCACCTCCATTAGCCTTTAAAGAACAATTTCTTCCCAAGTTTTCCCAATCCACTTCAATTTAATGAGATGCATAGCGTCATGAACCTGATGATGGGGTTTGGCTTTCTCTAAGCACCTGTTGAATAGTTATCTTCCAAAGTTGCTCTTAAGAAAGCCTTTTTCTTGTGCTATATTAACGTGTGATTTCCTCCCCCATCCTCTCCCTTTGAAAACCTTGTGAACGGAAATGGATAAACCCCCATTTAAACCCTCCAATCCATAACATTTGTCCTTTTCGGATCTAGTAAAGTACCCAGAATCTAGATCACTAAACTCTTTTGCCCCCAAATTACACACTACAAGATTTCCACTAGTCCTCAACCCTACTAAAGGACTATTCACAAAATCCTCCATAAACCCCAAATATTTCAATACGAAAACAAGCTAAGCATCGTCCTGCACTATTATAGACCTTGATCCCTAAAAGGAGAACCCAAGGAATGTGTAACCTTTAAGAAAAATAAAAGAAACATTGATAGAAGCTAACTAATTTAAGGACATGCCTTCAATATGATTGTGTCAAGTGCCCATATCTTTCAGAGTAGCCTTGGTGTCCATAGGAGTCCTGTCACAATCAATAATTATATGAGTAGCAAGGGACAATTCTTCAGCTTCTATCATAAGCTCAATCATGTTTGCCACTAGTGGCCCACTTATTTACCTAGGCCTTGACATTGGAACCACAGGCATTGCGACTGCATCCTCGAGCAAGGGTTTAATATAGTTGTCTTCTTCTGTAGAATCCAGACCTAAACCATCTACCATATCCTGTACCTAGTCGATTCTCATCTCGCCATCTAAGTTTATATAATATTTTGATTCAACTAAATAATAATAATGATATTTTCTTTAATGGGATAGGACTTTTAACTTAGCCTAATTTGTGAGTGGATTCACTTCTAGAGGTAATCTGTAAATTTCTTTATGCATGTTTTTCTTTTGTAGATTTTGACATTAGAGTTTTTGTTGATGTTTACGACTAGAAGGTTGTCACTAATCATCCTAGATTCATCTTAACTCCAAATTCATTGAATGTTCAGAGGGATCAAAATCTTTAAAGTGCAAAACCCTTCTCAAGTTTTTGTTCTGTTAACTGCTCTGTTCACTCTTTAGTTACCCACTCTACATTACATGACAACATCTTCCCATTCTAGATTTTAAAGCCCTTCTCCACTCAATAATAATCTTATAACAACATCTCCTACACTAGATTGTAAAGCCCTTCTCACTCACTGAATAATAATCTTATAAATTATCTTAAAATTTATAATAGATGTACACACAAATGATTAAGACATTCTTAGCGCTTTGGTCCCTGGAGTGAACACTGGTACTAGGTAGTGTTTCATGGTAGTGAACTCTCTACCGATTCTTGACAACGAGACCACAGTTTCATATTTTATTTCGCTTGAGAACACATAGATGGAGCGAATTGGATGGACTGTTATACATCTAATTTTTAGTAAAGCTTAGCACGGGCCTATTAAGGTATTCGAAATTATCATTTATTTGCATTTACCCCATATGGACATCTATTTTGAAACGATGACACGAACCTTATTATGAAAACAACCTTATTATTTTGATAGATGGATTAAAAAAACAATGTTTCGTAATTATTATTTATTTTGAAAACGTTTCTCAGACATGATTAGTAAATTATGCCAATTAAGCACTTGTTAAAGGAAACTCACGTTTGAAAACATTGGACACGATAGTCGAAGACGACGGAGCTGGTTGACATTTAGGGATTTAGGGATAGAAATGGATCAATTTTGAAATTAATTAAATACTTATATTAATAGTTTTTTTATTTTAATATCTTAGATTTGGTAGATTAGTAAGTATTTTTTTGTCTAAATTCTAAGAGAATGAGACAAGTATACTGTCTTTATTGATTTTATTAGCATTGTTCTAAATTTGAAATAAACAATTTAAAAAAAAAAGAATATATAAAATAACTTGTTGCTGATGCATGGATAACTTGTAATTTTGGGTGGGGGTGGCGGTGGGGTGGGGAAAATAGGAATCGTTGGACCTAAATTTAACCTAACTTAATGCCTTCTTGATATCTTAATGCCCACTTATTGATACCTGCCTTACTTATGCTTTGACCTTCAAATCTTGATAACGATGTGAAATAAACAATTATATATATATATAACTAACTTGTCCTGGATGCATGGATAGCTTGTAGTTGATGCATGGATAACAAGTAGTACATGACCCGTTTAACTAAAAGAAGGTTGGCATAAAGAACAAGTAACAAAGAAATAGACAGAAAATAAGAGAGAAGAGATTTTTTTCTCAAACAAAATACGTCACACTTCATACTATTGTTTTTTTTGTTTCTCATATCTCTGTGCATTCCCTCTCCAATCCGAAGAGATTCTGTTTCTTGGTGAATGTGGTGCCACAAAGAACACTCTCATTAAGTTGTGTCTACATTTTGTAATCTTTATGTGCTTGTGAGTTTGTGCACTTGTAAGTTGAAAGAGGTCATGTTATAAGACTGAATTTTGAATACATTCAGTATCTAGGTTGAATACATTCAATATAACGGGTACAGGTTAATACAGGTCCAAAGATCCGCTTCAAAAAGCTTCTGTTGGTAGTAGCCTTGCTCGTATGACTAACTAAAGATATTTTCTAAACTTTTAAAACATTGATGCAACTTGTATACTAGAACAGTGTGGGGTGCGTCATGCAAAATCATTGTAAGTGAATACTGATCGACGCACTTAGGCTTAAGAACACTTTAAGAACCAGTGAGTCGATAACACCTTTTGTCCAAATAGAGAGCATCCATGACACCTGCTTCTAACCGGACAGCAGGATGGGTGGATGTTCCAAGAGAGAAGAAAAGAAAAGATACGCTTGATTCCGCCATGTTAATGTGTTTTGGTTTCTATCACAACCTCTCTGTGTTTGCTTTCCACTATATGAAAAAGCTTAACCAAAACAAAAAAAATGAATCAAACCATAAACTGTGAGACCATACCATTTGATACCATGTCCAAGTTTAGGACAAGAAAAAAAATGAAACACTCCAACATATTCATTGTCTTATCATTATTAATCAGCATCTTATAAGGTATAAGAGATGACGAAATCAACCAGTCAACTTGATTGACCCGTGAGATTACAATTCTTGGCAATTTCCATGCATACCGTACAATTGCGGGTCGGGTTAAACCCTAGAGAAAGCTATCAATAAAAAAAACTAAGTGGTCTCTCGATCTAGTGTCCCCTAGCAATCGATCAATCTAGGAATGCAAACTGGTGATGCAATACCAGAGCCGTCTTGAATGCAATATCGGATCTGTGTTCATTGCGCTATCCCTTTTCATGCAAAATAAGATTCGAGTTTTCCAGCAATATCAGGATCGCCTTCACTGCAATATCTGTCTTCATGTATCAGAACCGTTCTGAATGCATTATCTGTCTCCTCCAGCAATTCCAGAAGCGTCTTCATGCAATATCAAATCCGTGTACATAAATAATTCAAATGCTTTCTGAAAACAGAGCGGTGGGAATTTATGCTGCAGGAGATTATAACGAATGTCACAAATCTTATGGATGCATGAGATCGCTGACGACACTCCGTAGTGTTTCCATAATTTCGTGTTTTCTCTCGGAATCTTATGGATGCATGAGATCGCTGACGACACAGGTCGCTTGTACAGATATCTGTGCATTTGATTTGGGCTTGATTTTAGCATTTACTTTTTAGAAGTAACACTGGTAGATCCTCAAGGTTGTTAAGCGAGTGCGTACGGTAATTCCGTGATGTTATTTTCATTTTGTCATGCAATACATAATAAGCTAAATTTGTTATCATGAAATGTTAATTAGAACTCTGTACCAATGCCTGAGATCTAGACGACGGTTTCATAAATTATTATTTCTCGAGATGAGGTGGATGTATCGAACTGGATGGACGTCTATTTTTGTCATGCTCGCTAATACACTGTTGAGAAATCACCATGCTCGCTAATACATTTATTTTTCAAAAGATGGTACCAACCTTATTGTTAAGTGTTTAGAAATGAGCTAAGTGTTTGGTAGGACAACGGGAGGGTATCTACATAAGAATTTACATCCTCATCCTTAAATAATCTAACACATTCCTCATCCTTAAGTAATCTAAAACAATAGTAGGGCATGTACAGACATATTTATAACATTATTCACGAAGAAACTAAAACTATATAAAGGTGTATACACATACATGTATATATTTCTTCTTAAAAAAATGAAAACAACAATAAAATCTTAATAGACATTTACATCTAATCTTCTAACATTTTTTATCAACAAAAAATCTTTATCTTACAATTGCTTAAATACTTTTTCCTTTCATAATTGAAAAAATGTATACAAATAAATAACTTCGTTTTCGAAAAACATATTTGCACTTATGTTTTCAAAAAACAAAGAATGTTGAACTCCTCAAGTAGTGCCAAACATCATTGAGTTGAGTGAGGAGTGTACTATAAATTTGGAATCACCCAATAACATTATTCTCCAATGCAACTTCCACTATAAAATGGATGCATGCTTAGATTGAACAAACTCCCAAGAAGACCTAGGAAGAGAACAATCCCAGAAGAGGTTCTTCATTGTTTCTAGCTTGAGGCAGGAAGGGAAAAAGTCCACCCAAGAGACCACATTTTATGAGTTGTTCCTTAGTATGAAGGACTTCATAAATCATTGGCCATGCAAACTCTTGGAGTTTGTAGCTAACCTAGATCAACCACACACTAAGTGATCTCTTGATCAACCATCTCTCTACATCATACACTCATCATAATTAATAATAGGGTTGATCTCATGTCGTTGATGAAGAAGACAATACAACCTTTGAGAATGATATTGGACCAAAGGGTTCCCAAAGCTCCACTCCCAATGACGCCAAAAGGGGGCAAGCATGTCTATATTCATTTTGAATAGGTCCTCTTATGGAATAAGTTCAATAATCTCAATAATAATGTGTATGTCCACATAAGATAGGGAAAACTCATGAGTAATGGATCACCACTCATCCAAGCGAGAGTATTGGCATACCACAAATCCATCCATTAAAACAATCCTCTTCTTATTCAATTTCTGCCCCCAAAAACGAGGAATTCTACAACACACATGCCTTGTACCTTCTAACTCAAAACCGTTCAAGTCCAGCCAAATTCCATCTTGGCCTACTACTTGGCATCTACCGCTGCACCAATATAGCTACTTTCCTCCAAGCTATCTAGCTACTTCTAATTATAAAAGAACTCGAGACTTGGGATATGGAACTATACCAACATAGATCCATCACCGATCTATCAAGCACCAAGAGGGGCCTAATTTCTTGAGATGTAATTTTTTAATCTTAAATCTTTTACATGTCTAGAAAAAATTTACTCCTCAAGAAATTTGATCCCTCTCGATGCTTGATAGATATGGGTTTAAGATGGATCTATGCTAGTTTTTATTTGTTTATTTTATGACCCAACATGGATTTTTTAATAACTTTTTATTTGGTTATAAATTTTTATTTTATGAGCAGAAATTGATTTTTTTATTGCTTTATATTTGGTTTTAAGTTTTTATTTTATGACCCATCACACATTTTTTAATTACTTTTTATTTTTGGTACATAACATTACGTTATGTGACATCTCACCCATACTGGGTTGTAGAGCACCACGCTACTCTCGATACAAGCACACAATACAAAACATCGCTTGATCTTGTCAATATGTTGTATCATGGGAAGACAATGCCTAAAAATATAATACCAAGGAGAGAAAGTCTCTAAACACTGGACCATCCATTTCATAGCCAAGATGATCCCTTGAGTCATAGTCTCAATCAAGCCAAAACCACCCTCATCCTTGGGCATAATGAAAGAAAAAACATGGAGAGAAGGTATTATTCACTAAAACAGAAGTCAAGGCACAAAAAAACAAAGTGTTAACAATCCCCACACATTTCAAACCAAAACAAAAATAGCAAAACATATATGTAACAAAAAAAGAATCAATTTGATCATATGCCTTATCATAATCAATTTTGAGGAAAAGAACCTCCTACCTAGACTCTTTAACCCACTCCATGGCCTCCTAAGCTGAAATCACTATGATCGGGATAAATAAACCCTAAACAAAACTTGTCTACTCCTTAGAAACGATCTTCTTGGTAGAATCCCTTGCTTGCAACACCACTACCTTAGCCATGATTTTATAAGAAACAATCAATAAATGTATTGATCACCATCACCCAATGATGTCACTAGAAACATTCTTCGGAATGACCTTGATAAACCGTTGATGGATTTGGTTAGACATCCTAAAGAAAAGGCCTCCAAAGCCATGTGATTGAATTCATCCCTAACAATATCCTAGATATCCTCATAGAATTTAGAAGGAAACCCATCAGTCCCTGGAGGTTTATTATCCTCCAGGGATAATAAACCTACAATTTTTTTATCCTTCACAATATCCCTATCCAACTTGTCATAATCTACAACAAAGACCTTTTCTGTCACTACCTTGTAACAAGCATTCCTAGAAGCAACAATTGCATCTGTCAAGGGATACATAGAAAAAATATTATGGAAATAATCACTGAACCTACCTCCAATCTCAAAGAGGTCTTCCTCAAGTGAACCATCATCTTTGAGAATACTAAGCATTATGTCGAGATTACTACTTTATTATTGAAGAATTCAAAGAAAAACTTGGAGCTCTCAACCCCCTCTTGTATCCAATATAGTTGGCCATTAACCCTAGATCCTCTAGAAATATAATCACCCCTATGCACCACCAAATCCAAGTGTTTTACATCCTCTTGAAGGACAATTTTATGTATCTCATCCTTAAAAAATATATGTACCTCTTCCAACTTCTACCCAGTCTCCCAAAATTCCTACTTGTGTTGTTGTTCCCATGGTTAAAAAAAACTCCTACTTGTTCTTATGATCAATCATACACCCATAGGTATACATAATTTTAATAGTCCTTCAAATGGACACCTATCAACATATAAACCAACCCCTATCCCAAATAGGATGTGAGACATGGTGAAATAGAGAACATAAATCAAACAAATCCAAGTGAGAAACATTAATCTTATATAATGTGGATGGATTTAAGTCAATCAAATGACCGACTAAAATAGATGTTTGAATGAGAAGATGGCCCAAAATAGTGGTATTGATCAATATATCAACTAACCGAAGCCTCCAAGAAAAGGATACATCATATAGAGGGCCATATGTACCTTATACAGTGTAGGATGCACCATTTCCATCCCTTAATGAAAATTGGACCAAGTGAACAAAACACCATAATCCAACCATTTTTCCCCAAATAGGATCAAAGAGTTGAAGGTTAGCCTTATGCCTCAACCATGCTCACTTCTATACAACACAAACCACATAATTCGCACCACCCCATTCCATCATGTTGAAGTCACCAACAACAACCCATTTTACATCTTGTAATGAAGAAAAAAACCACTCCCAAAGACATGTCCAAGTTGAACTAATGTTGAGTTCACACATTGAAATGATTTCAAGCAATGTCTCATGTATAAAAAATGTAACCGACATGCATTGGTTATCAAGGTCACAACCATGTGAAGCAACAAAATTATGAAGATAAGGAAATATAGAAATCATTGCCTCCTTCCACTTGAACAGGGTAGGTAGTCCAAAAGGGATCATTCCTTAAATAAGTCACATGATTACGATGCTGGAAATTAACAAACTTCACTTTCTAGAAATATACAACGTCTAACTCAACTTTGTACAAAACTCTTTGAAAAAACTACTTACATATTGGGGCCATCATCCCTCTCACATTCTAAGAAAGAATGATGCAGGAGCATCCTGCTCTCCATTCAAATTCCAAGCTAAATGTTGGATCAGGCCTAGAAGGGGTCTTCAATTTTGAATTGATGGTCTTTGAACTATCACACTTTAAATAAACCTATTTTTTATGTGATTCTAGATAGATGGTGAGTCATTGGTTGAGTCACTAGGTGAGTGATGAATCATGTAACAAAGTCCTTAATTAATGGTAGTGAGTCATAGGATAGGTCAACATGTTGTTGAGTATATTGAGGACCTGAACCATAATGCTTCATAAATCCTGTTGTGTATAAATATGTAATCCCACAAGACATAGATGGACAGGATAGAATATAAACGACAGAGGCCAGATACTGAGAGGTTAGTAATACCTGTATGAGTCAGAGATAGAGAAGAGGCCAATTAAAGATGTATCAGGCCTATGGAGATCATAACGCAGGTTCTGAAACAATCTTGAATGTACAGTTTTAGTGTGTGAATGAAAAATCCTATTTCGACATAATCCTTGTGTAAATTCATTTCTGCCTGAATGTGTGAGTTTGTGAGTTAAATGCTTGTTTAATTTTTGTGAATGGTTGACAAGCCTGTGTGTGAATTAGGGCTTCTAAGAGGGAGAGAAACAAAGATCGATTAATCAATTCTCTGATCAATCGAATGAGAGTTAGGTGAATAATCAATTGAGACTTCATGAATGAATAACCATGTTGCAGGTTATGGAGCAGCGATCGATCACTGCAAGGATTGATGGTAAACAAGGCTTAAGTGCGTGTCGATGTGGAAGGTTGAGATCATGGTAGAATCAGATCTACGGCTAAGGAGGAATTTCACAATTGGGAGTTGCACCCAAGATACTACCAAACTGATCATCCATACGATTGTAGATTGTGTGGTGGAGATCTGAAGGTACCGAAGATCAATGTTCAAGAACAAATTTCGCAAACGAAATAGCATGGAGGATAAAAAGGGAGTTGGATTGCGAAATCAGAAACTAATCGCCACAAAGGAGATCGAGATCAATGGACAGGGTTGATCCTTGAAGTAGATCAACTGTTTTTAACGATTCTGCTGGGAGAACTTGCGCGGATTTCATAAATCTCAATGGAAGCAGAATTTATATCAAATCCGCTTCACTTTTTTTGAAGTCCACCATTGATCTGAAGAAAGTCAGATCCAACAGTTTTTGTTAATTCCACTGATTCAACTAGTAAGGTGGTTAACAACAGAGGCTGGATGCGGAATTTTAATGTAATCCGCTCTATAGTATTTTGAGTCTGTCGTTGATCGGGGTGGATCAAGATCTAACGATCTTAAATGATTCCACTGATTCAACTAGCAAGGGAATTAACCGTGTAGGATGGACAAGGAATTCTTATGAGATCCATTTCATCGAAGTTTTGAAGTCCGCTCTTTGTTGAGGGATGGAGGAACCATTGGCTGGGTTGATTAGATTTAGATTTAGCAGTTCTGCTAAATTTAGAACTTTACTAAATCATATGACAGTCTATCTAAATACTGTTACAGGGGAACCTGGAATCAAAGAAGATAAAAATTTATTCAAGAAATATCCTGGGTTCCTTAGAGTACTTAATCAATTACACAATGCTACATTATTGAAGGAAAAGGAACCTGTGGATGGGGAATGGGCCACAAATTCTTTGAATGGTTATGCTCGTTGAGTGAGACTCTTTGCTCTAAGAGGCTAGTCCAAAGGAGTGGGATTCAAGACCCCCTTCCTCTTGTTGGACTTTAACCTATCAACCTTTATCAACATCCATACCTTCCCCTAATCAATGAGACACGTAATAAAATCTAACATAGTGCTATGTTCATGTGGGATTTCAATGTTTTCTTTCCTATCAATTTTGGGACCGCCTCATTCGTGACTACTTATATCATAAACCATCTTTGGTAGTTTATCAGGGTATAGGTGTTGCAATTTCTCATGGTATAGTTCTTGGATGTTTTCAAGGTACATGTGTTGCAACATTGGATTCTCCAATTGGCAAGGGTTGATCACAAAAATCTTGTATAATCTACCATTGTATTCTATATATATTAAACTAACTCAAATTTTATCGAATTATAATATATTGTAAAATTCATCAACCACTATAATAGGCTCAAGTAGTAATTTATGACCCTTAAGAACATGCTACGAAAACTTCAGATTCGAAAACATTGGACTCAAGCTCTGAGGACAATGAAGATTGAAATTCAAAACTTACATCTAGAATAACTTGAAATTAATATGATATTCCTCTTCTTCATTCCCAATTCATTATCTTTGTTCTTGTTCTCCACTTCAGAGAAACCTACCTCATTCTCCCTATATACATCATCTAAGGGTATTTCAACATCTCTCAAAAAATCACCATCCTTAAACTTCCTATCATATTCCCACTATAATTTGATTTTTCTTAGTGACCTCGGGTTTTGTTTAAATTGCGTCATTAGGGAAGCCCTGATCCTAATGTCAAAAGGAACTTAGGTCTTCTTAAAAATTCTAGTATAGTATTCATTTTCGAACCATAAGGAGATAAATTTAAAAGGGCTAGAGGTTTTCTCCCCGAGACCAAAGAGGTCTAAAAGAGAGGGTGGTGATCGGAATCCCCACCAGTCCCAACCCATTGCCTCACTCTCACATCATCCTTCACCAAGCTTTTTGAAACCATAAACCTATCCAATATTTTTGTTATGCTCTTAATATCCATTTTCTTGTTTCTTGAGGTAGAGCACATCTTAATACGGTTTATATTAATAATCCCACCATTATCCAACTTGTTGACTAGAAATTTAGAGAGGAGATCCATATGTGCCGTATTCCCCCATATCTTGTAGACCTCAATTGTAAAATTAAGGTCTCCCCCGATTACCATAGTTGACTGCACCGAAAAAATCAAGCTAAAGAATGTTTCTGAAAAGGGTACTTGATCAACATATGGACCATAAACATTGAGATATAAGATCTCCTTGTCCATATCATGGGAGAAAATTTTTAGGACTAGACCTGATTCAATGGCCCAGGAGCATAATTGTGTTTCTTGGTTCCCCATCCGAAGATCGTTCCACCCAATCTACCCTTTCCATCTAAAAAGACAAAATGCCATCCACATAGAAGATTCTTTATATCTAACACAATCTTACATCCATACCCCATAGATTCTTGAAGAAAAATAATATTAGTTCCATGCACTTTCATTAACCTTTAAGAGACAATTTCTTCCCAAGTTTTCCCAATCCCCTACAATTTAATGAGCTGCATAGCGTCATGAACTTGATGATGGGTTTTGGCTTGCTCTAAGTACCCCTTGAATAGTTAACTGCTTCCCAAATTTGCTCTCAATAAAGCCTTTTTCTTGTGTTATATTAATGTGTGATTTCCTCTCCCTTTGAAAACCATGTGAATGAAAACGGATAAACCCCTATTGAAACCCTCCAATCCATAGCATTTGTACTTTTTGGACCTAGTAAAGTACCCAGAATCCACACCACTAAAATCTTTTTCCCCCAAATTACACCCTACAAGATTTCCATTAGTCCTCGACCCTACTCTGAGCACTATTCACAAAATCCTCCATAAACCCGAAATCTTTCAATACAAAAACAAGGTTATCATCCTCCTACACTCCTATAGACCGTGATCCCTTAAAAGGAGAACCCAAGGAATGTGTAACCTTTAAAAACAATAGAAGAAACATTGATAGAAGCTAACTAATTTAAGGACATACCTTCAATATGATTGTGTCAAGTGCCCATATCTTTTAGAATAGCCTTGGTGTCCATATGAGTCCTGCCACAATCAATAATTATATGAGTAGCAAGGTACAATTCTTCACCTGCTACCATAAGCTCAATCATGTCTGTCACTAATGGCCCGCATGTTTACTTAGGCCTTGACAATGGAACTACAGGCATTGCTACTAAGTCCTCAAGCAAGGGTTTAATATAGTTGTCTTCTTCTGAAGAATCCCAACCTAAACCATCTACCATATCCTATACTCGACCTATTCTCATCTTGCCATCTAAGTTTATATAATATTTATATTCAACTAAATAATAATAATAATATTTTCTTTAATAACTTAGCCTTATTTGTGAGTGGACTCACTTCTAGAGATAATCTGTAGGTAGTGAACTCTCTACCAATTCTTGACAACGAGACCACGGTTTCATATTTTATTTCGCTTGAGAACACATAGATGGAGCGAATTGGATGGACTGTTACACATCTAATTTTTAGTAAAGCTTAGCACGGGCCTATTACGGTATTGATAAATCAAAAGGGTATTCGAAATTATCATTCATTTGCATTTACCCCATATGGACACCTAGTTTGAAACGATGACACCAACCTTATTATCAAACGTTGATAGATGGATTAAAAAATCAATGTTCCGTAATTATTATTTATTTTGAAAACTTTTCTTACAGGTTTTCATAAGTCATTGGTAGAGAGTTTTGTTTTCATTGAAATTTTGTCCATTTTATTTTGAAGTGAAGAAATATTTTAGTTAATTGTTTATAACTAATTTCACTCATTCGTGAGTGTATGTATATGGCACTGATCTCAAACTCTCTAGTACAATCAATCTTAGGATGTTAAACTCTCTTTCCCTCCAAGTCTATGGGATTAGTATAAGATATTTTGAAATTCATCAACTACATAAAATTAGACATGATTAGTAAATTATGCCAATTAAGCACTGGTTAAAGGAAACTCACATTTGAAAACATTGAACACGACAGTCGAAGACGACGGAGGTGGTTGACATTTAGGGATACAAATGGATCTATTTTGAAATTTAAATATTTATATCAATAGGTTTTTTCGTTTTATTTTAGATTTGGTAGATTAGTAAGTATGTTTTTTTTCTAAATTGTAGGAGAATGAGACAAGTTGTTGCTGATGCATGGATAACTTGTAGTTTTGGGCATGTGGTGGGGGAATAAAAATTACCGTACCTAACTTCATGCCTTCTTTATACCTTGATCCACGCTTATTAATACATACTTTACTTATTGCTTTGACCTTCCAATCTAGATAACTATGTGAAATAACTAATTATAAAAAATATATATAAAACATAACTTGTCGTGGATGCAAGGATAACTTGTAATTAATGCATGGATAATGGGTAGTTCTTGAGCCATTTAACTAGAAGAAGGTGGGCATAGAGAACAAGTGACATAAAAGTAGACATAAAATAAGAGAGAAGAGATTTTTCTCTCAAACAAAATACTTCACACTTCATGTTATTGTTTTTTTTTTGTTTCTCATATCTGTGTGCATTCCCTCTCCAAACTGAAGAGCTTCAGTTTCTTGGAGAATGTCGTGCTACAAGAACACTCTCATTAATTTGTCTTTACATTTTGTAATCTTTGTGTGCTTGTGTACTTGTAAGTTGAAAGAGGTCATGTTGTAAGACTGAATTTTGAATACATTCAGTATCTAGGTTGCTTTTCTATATAACTAGTGAATACATTGAACTATGTATTTCGATAAATGGAAGTATGTCAATAGAATGATTCAATATCTACACTACTTTTCTGGGAAATACAACCAGCTATATATTTTGGTAGATGGAAGCATGTAAAAAAAAAATCTTGATCATTACAAATATTAAAAAAATGGTTGGCAATTGTATCTTGAATGGATCAAGTGGAAGCTCTGAATGGATAGTTGTGAAGGATCTTAGTCTGAGTTTTCAGAAGTTGATAGAGATATTAATGAAGATTATACCAAAAAGAAATCATAGTTCTAAAATATGTGGATGTAAACTTCTAAAATAACTTATGCATCCTAAAACCAACTTAGAACCTTATTCTAACAATAACTTTTATAGTTCTAATGAGAACCTATTACAAGTCATTTCTACATTATTCTACAACACTCCCCTTTAATGGAGAAATGAGTTCTCTACAACATCTAGCTGGTTTCTACATATTTCAAACTGTCTTTCCAAGAGGTTTGGTAAAAATATTTTTTAAAACTACGATCTATTTGATATAGTCTTCATCAACATCTCTATCCACTTCCAAAATCTCATAGAGTGAGCTCCTTCACAATCATATATTTTGATTTCCTACTTAATCCATTGAAGATACAATTGCTTATAACCATCAGGTTAGTATTTGTGATGACTAACAATTCTTTGACGTACTTCCATTTGACAAAGATGTATTTGTCAGAAAAAAAAGTCTAGAAATTGAATCAATTTGTTGACATACTTACATTTGTCTAAATACATAGCTCCTTGTATTCGCCCAATTATATAAGAAAACATCCTAAATACTGAATGTATTCAAAATTTAACGTTACAACATGACCTCTTTCTTCTCACAAGTGCACACTAGCACACAAAGATTACAAAAAGTAGACACAACCTAATGGTGGTGTTCTTGTGACACCGCATTCACCCATATTTGAGAAACAAAAGAAATGGTGGTGTTCTTGTTACACCGCATTCGCCCAAATTTGAGAAACAAAAAAAATCGATGTTATAGCTCCATTTGTGTGGGAGATCTATAATTTCTAATAAGGAATACACATTGCATGTGTGGACAAATTCCTGCTTCTCATCTTGATACATAAGTGCAGTCGAAGACAAATTCAACAACGAAATGATCATCTGCAACAGCTTGAAATGGTTCTTGCCACCAGATGGCTCGAAGAGCGAAAAAACAGGACTTTTTTTTAGATTTAACACATCAGTACTCACAACTGTTAACACAGATCTCACAACTGGATTTGATGGCTGCAACAAACAAACTAAGATTGTAGCTCTAACTGTTAACACAGATCTCACAACTGGATTTGATGGGCTGCTCCTCAAATCCAACTCACACGGATTGAACTCCTCTGTAAGCACCGAGCTAAGAGACACACCAAAATAAATAATCTATATACTCTCACACACTCTAAACTAATTTACTCTCCTACAATAGAATATTACATCTCTTTCATATTCGTGGTAAACTCAGACCAGTTTTGATACCCAGAAATAAAATGAGAGTAGGGATTTAAACATAATACTTCACACTTTATTATTTCTCTAAACAAATTACATATTTATAGGAATAGCTGAATGTTTCCATCCGGAAATAGTGGATATAGACTTCTAAAATTAGCTAATACACCTTAGAACAAAGGTGGAACTTTATCTGAATAATAAATATTATAGTTTTAATAATAATTTATTACATTTCAGTTTTACATTATTTTTAATGAAAATAATACTTAACTTGCGGCTTATAAATATTCATTAATAATTAAATAACTACTTTTATAGGTATTTTTATTTGAGATTTGGGGTGGATTACAACCTATGCTTTTTCATCTACCAACGAGGATGAGACAAGTGTATTGTCTAGATTAATACTATATGTGAAGAATGTGAGATTAAAAAAAGAATATAAAAAATATTTGATAGTTGAAAAATAGATAACATGAACAATGCTGGTAATAACATGTAAGTTGTATTCCATTCCATCCTTATCTCTCAACCATTTGATCTGGGTGATCCAACCACAAATTATGGGGGAGTGCTAGCTATACGTATATATGAGTTATTTTATGTTTACACGGCTAGGCATTTTTATGTTTACACTGCTAGGCGTTTTTATGTACTATCCATATTGATTTTATGGTAGTAGTTCAAAAGTCCAAATAAAGAATTATAAAAAATAACAGATAGCTATGAACACATAACTGGTAGCCATGTATGGATAGCTCATAGCTGATGAATGGATAACCAACAGTTTATGGCAGAAGAATGTGAGATGAAAAAAAAAAGTTGTTAATAACTGATAGTTGATAAATGAATAACATGAAGAATGTCCTTGATAACAGGTAGCTAGACTTTTGATAACTTAAAGTTGAACCTGTTTAACTGAAAGAATATGACTAATAAAAAAAACTAAACTATCTTCCATTTTATCACTATTTCTTAACCATTTAATCTCTATGTGTAAATCTAGTAATATTATATTACTAAACAAAATCTGATAGTGATAAATATTATTTCAAAACATTGCCTGCTTATTTCCACTCTTATTTCACATCGACCTGCACAACACATCCCTGTAAAAGGAGACAGGAATAATGATCCATTTGTCTCCCACACAAGGCTCCCTGCCAGATTATTCACATAAAAAAGGAAGTTAATAGTAAATTTTATCCTTTGTCTCACAGACAAAGGCTTTCTCCCACCAGATTATTTATCATTATGATTCTACTGGGCGTGTATGGCCTATGGCCCCGCTTTTGATTTGTCTGGGGATTGCTATTTGGTGGCTTGTTCATGTTCATAAACATAAACAGTTATACAGTTACATACTCTTCGTTGTCCAACAACTCAGTTTTAACAGTGTTTGATTCACTGCGTTTCCTCTGTATTTAAGATTTTCATGTTGACTTCGATATCAACACTTGCCAGTCTTAACTATGTTTATAAAAGCTCGAGATCAACATGGGCATATATTTACACACTTGGATTATTCATAGAGATGCTCTGTTGGTTTGATTTACAACTCCATACAATTTTACGATTCTAGCATTAGCTTTCGGAGAGCATTAGATCTCTGAGACTTGGGTAAACATTGGTCATGGGTAAACTACAGGTTGAGAGGTTTTTTTGGATAGATTATAAGTCAAGTGTTACAAATAAATTATATGTTATTTGTTTTTCGCGTAAATGTAATAATGGAGTGTTCTTATGTTATTCATCAAAAGAAAAGAAGAAATGGTAGAGAAGTAGCTCAACAGCAAGTCAACCAACAAAGAGTACATCAACCAGCAAAAGGGATGTGTACCGCCCAGGCAAAGCAAAAAAAAGAAATTTAAAAATTGTCCATCAAGAAGGCTTCCGAAAGCTCTCGAGGATAGGGACTATGCCTAGACACAGAAAATTTGCACAGCTGTATGTAAAAAGGCCCAGGAGTTTACAATATTAAAAATAGCTATTTGTAAACTTCCTACCGAAGTGTTAATTCTGGCAACATTGATCAACTTCATTGATCCCTAAGTTGAGAAATACATCCAATGGTGGAAAGATAGAGTTCTTGTAATCTGTAAGAGACAGGGAGAAGCAATCAATATATTAACATTACAATTTCCTAAAAAACTCTTCTCTCTCCCAACGGCCTCTCTCTCCCTTGACATTACTCGGTAGCCATCGGAATCACACAAAAGAAAACTCCACTCTCTCCCTTAACATTACTTGGTAGCCATTGGAATCACACAAAAGCTTCATTAAACCACATTTACAAGCTAATAGAGCCAAATAACAGCATAAAAAGATCAATCATTGAACACCGACACTATCTACTAGGAAACTCAAATTGGAAAACCAGAATTAGTAGGTTACAATACCTTATAGCTTTTTCATTCATCTTCCTTTTACACATGGAACTTGGGCAACATTTAATCTCACTCTTAGTCAAAGAACCTTGGGAAATAGTAAATATCCCACTCTTAGTCAAAGAGCCTTGGGAAGGAAATAGTGAAAGAGCCTTGGAAAGGAAAGAGTAAAGAAGAGAATGGCTCTAGACTTTAACTGGAAGGTCAAGCATCCTAGACCCTTTCGCTTCTTAAATACACCGAGTTCAATTTTTTTTACCTTTTAATTATATTTTAGATATTTTTTAAAATTTTAAAATATATTATTATTTTTAATTTTTTCTTTATTTGTATTTGTATAATTTTTATTTATTTTAATTCAATACTTTCTTTCAAATTTTTCATGAATATTGGAGTATTATTTTAATGCATAGTTGGACACCTTGGACATTTATAGTGATGGCATGGGCCATTTACACTCTAACTTTGTCTCAAACTTTGTGTAACGTTTTGAACCTTGTTAAGCTTGTATTTGTTTTGGATTTAATTTAGGCTGCATCTCTATATTGGAAAAATTTTGGTTTCCAAAAGCTTTCAAGGATAGGTTAGAGAACTTGCATTCAATCTAGTTTTTCTCATATCACTTTTTCTTCTCTGGAGTATGTCCATAAGGTTAATCTACCAAATCTTTTACTATGCTCATGTTCCTTCCAATGTATAATTGTGTTTTCTTTCAATTCTTCAACTGTGAGTAGCTTTGCTTATGGGGAGAACCTAATGCTCCTCTTCTCCATCTACCATGAAGGGCTAGAATAACTACAAGTATTCCACATTCACCATTGAACTAATTTGCGTATATATAGAAAGTTTTAATTCAAAAGAATTTTTATTTACCTATTTAGCAATGTCAAACACTTCATATCTAAGAGGGTTAAGATGCTACTTATAGTTTTTATTTCATTAATCATATTTATGTTAAAAAATATAATTTGAGTGAACTTATCTTTTTATATTTATGTCAAAAATTATAATGTAAGTAGAATAAGAATAAGAACGTATGTTTCCTTTTAAGAGAAACTTGGTAAGCATTGGTCATGGGTAAACTAGAGGTTGAGAGGTTTTCTCGATAGACTACAAGTTGGGTGTTACAAATAATTTATATGTTATTTGTTTTCCACATGTAAATGTAATTATCTATTTTGTTATGAAGTGTTCTTATGCGGCTCGTCAAAAGAAGAAATCAATCAAATGGTAGAGAAGTTGCCCAACAACAATTAAGTCGACCAAGAAAGAGTAAATCGACCAGCAAAGGGAATGCATACGACCTAGGAAAGGAAAGAAACAAAAGAGGTCCACCAAGAGAGATTTTGGTCTAGGGGAGAGGAACTACGCCTAGACACAGAAAATTTGCACAGTTGTATATAAAAAGGCCCAGCAGTCTATAATATTAAAAATAGCTATTTGTAAACTTCCTACAAAAGTGTTAATTCTCGTAACATTGATCCCTGAGTTGAGAAATACATCCAAAGGTGGAAAGATAGATCTCTTGTAACCTCTAGGAGATAGGGAGAACCGATCAATATATTAACACTACAATTTCCTAGAAAACTCCACTCTCTCTCACCCTTGACATTACTTGGTAGACATTGGAATCACGCAAAAGCTTCATTAAACCACACTTGCAAGCCAATAGATCCAAATAACAACTTAAAAAGATCAATCATTGAACACAGACAGTATCTACCGGGAAACTCAAATTGAAAAACCAGAAGTAGGTTACAATACTCCATAGTTTTTTCATTCATCTTCCTCTTACACATGGAACTTGGGCAACTTTTAATCTCACTCTTAGTCAAAGAACCTTGGGAAATAGTAAATATCTCACTCTTAGTCAAAGAGCCTTGGGAAGGAAATAGTAAAGAAGAGAATGGCTCTAGAGTTTAGCTGAAAGGTCAAGCATCCTTGAACCTTTATCTTCTTAAATACATCGAGTTCAAAAAAAAAAAATCTTTCAATTACATTTTAAACATGTTTTTTATGTTTAAAATATATTATTATTTTAAATTTTTTCCTTATTTGTATCTATATAATTTTTATTTTATTTTTATTCAATACTTTGTTTTAATTTTTGCATGGTAATATTAATATTGGAATACTATTTTAATGCATGGTTGGACACTTATAGTGATGGCATGGGCCATTTACACTATAACTTTGTCTCCAAATTTGTCTAAAGATTTGAACCTTGTCTATGTTAATTATTGTTAAACTTATATTTGTTTTGGATTTAATTTGGGCTGCATCTCTCTCTATTGGAAGGATTTTGGTTCCAAAAGCTTTCAAGGATAGGTGAGAGAACTTGCATTCAATATGGTTCCTCTCATATCACTTTGTCTTCCCTCGAGTATGTCCATGAGGTCAATCTACCAAATCTCTTACTATGCTCATGTTCCTTCCAATGTATAATTGTGTTTTTTTTCAATTCTTCACGTGGTTGTAGTTTTGACTATGGGGGAGAACCTAATGCTCCTCTTCTCCATCTAGCATGAAGGGCTAGAATAACTACAAGTATTCCACATTCACTATTGAACTAATTTGCATATATTTAGAGAGTTTTAATCCAAAAGCATTTTTATTTACCTATTTAGCAATGTCAAACACTTCATATCTAAGAGGATTAAGATGCTACTTATAGTTTTTATTTCATTAATCATATTTATGTTAAAAAATATAATTTGAATGAACTTATCTTTTTATATTTATGTCAAAAATTATAATGTAAGTAGAATTAGAATAAGAACATATGTTTCCTTTTAAGAGAAACTTGGTAAGCATTGGTCATGGGTAAAGTAGAGGTTGAGAGGTTTTCTCGATAGACTACAAGTTGAGTGTTACAAATAATTTATATGTTATTTGTTTTCCATGTGTAAATGTAATTATCTATTTTGTTATTAAGTGTTCTTATGCGGCTCATCAAAAGAAGAAAATAATCAAATGGTAGAGAAGTCGCCCAACAACAAGTAAGTCAACCAACAAAGAGTAAAGCGACCAGCAAAGGGGATGCGTACGACCTAGGCAAGGGAAAAAAAAAACAGAGGTCCACCAAGAGAGCTTCCGGTCTAGGGGAGAGGGACTACACCTAGACATAGAAAATTTGCACAGCTGTATGTAAAAAGGGCTAGCATTCTACAATATTAAAAATAGCTATTTGTAAACTTCCTACATAAGTGTTAATTCTGGCAACATTGATCCCTGAGTTAAGAAATACATCCAATGGTGGAAAGGAAAGATAGAGCTCTTGTAACCTCTAAGAAACCGAGAGAAGCAATCAATATATTAACACTACAATTTCCTAGAAAACTCCACTCTCTCTCACCCTTGACATTACTTGGTAGCCATTGGAATCACACAAAAGCTTCATTAAACCACATTTGCAAGCTAATAGAGACAAATAACAGCGTAGAAAAATCAATCATTAAACATGGACATTATCTACCGGAAAACTCAAATTGGAAAACCATAAGTAAGTTACAATACCCAATAGCTTTTTCTTTCATCTTCCTCTTACACAAGGAACTTGGGCAACATTTAATCTCACTCTTAGTCAAAAAAAAAAAACCTTAGGAAATAGGAAATATCCTCAAAGAACCTTGGGAAGAAAATAGTAAAGAAAAGAATGGCTCTAGAGTTTAGGTCAAGCATCCTAGACCCTTTAGCTTCAATTACATTTTAAACATTTTTTTTAATTTTTAAAATATATTATTATTTTTAATTTTTTTCTTATTTGTATCTCTATATTTTTTATTTATTTTAATTCAATACTTTCTTTCAATTTTTTTTCATTTTTCACCGTAATATTAATATTGGAGTACTATTTTAATGCATGGTTATATTTATTTTAATCCAATATTTTCTTTCAAAATTTCCATTTTTCACGGTAATATTAATATTGGAGTACTATTTTAATGCATGGTTGGACACTTATAGTGATGGTTACACTATATCTTTGTCTCCAACTTTGTGAAAAGTTTTGAACTTTGTCTATGTTAATTATTGTTAAGCTTGTATTTGTTTTGGATTTAATTTGGGCTGCATCTCTCTTCATTGGAAGGATTTTGGTTTCCAAAAGCTTTCAAGGATAGGTGACAAAACTTGCATTCAATTTGGTTCCTCTCATATCACTTTGTTTGTCCTAGAGTATGTCCATAAAGTTAATCTACCAAATATCTTACTATGCTCATTTTCCTTCCAATATATAATTGTGTTTTCTTTCAATTCTTCAATTACTTGTAGCTTTGACTATGGGGAGAACCTAATGCTCCTCTTCTCCATCTAGCATGAAGGGCTAGAATAACTACAAGTATTTCACATTCACCATTGAACTAATTTGCATATATACAGAGAGTTTTAATCCAAAAGCATTTTTATTTACCTATTTAGCAATGCCAAACACTTCATATCTAAGAGGTTTAATATGCTACTTATAGTTTTTATTTCATTAATCATGTTTATGTTAAAAAATATAATTCAAGTAGACTTATCTTTTTATATTTATGTCAAAAATTATAACTTAAGTAGAATTAAAATAAGAACATATGTTTCCTTTTAAGAGATCAATTTCATAGTACTCTTTATTTTATGTCACTGCTTCTTCTTTTTTCAGGAAGAAAAAAGTCTGTCCTTGATATTCTATTAAGAATCAAAGGGCATCTAATGTGCCATCCCAAAACATGGGTTACATCCAAGATTACAAACTGCTCATTCCATGAACAAGTCACAACTCAACAAGTTACAGTGGGGGAGATCCAATAGCTTATCAACGAAAATAAAGTTCCCATCAGTAAAAAAACTGTCTCACTGAACCATATCTACCATGGACCAAAGAGTGCAGAGTAGCAATCTAAAGGAGCCCGCTCCAAAATAGTCAAAATGGTGCAAGTAAAAAGGGAGTAAGCTCCCACACCAGGCTCAAAAGAGCTGGAAAGTGTCATGAGAGACCAAAAGGCCATCAATAATTTCAGTGAAACAGCCAAACCCAAGAGCCAAAGAAAGAGCAATTTTAGAGAGGCGGTCTGCGAGCTGATTGTGTTCACGGTAGATATGGCTGAATGACAATTCTAGAAAGCAAGAGTAGAGCTTTCTAGTTTCCCAACACCAGTGGAAGAGTTCTGGAGGGGAAAGTGTAGCAGAACCCTTTGCCCAATTTATGATGACTGATGAGTCACCAAAAACATTAAGTGAGGGAATCCCCATCATTTGGGATGTAAGCAGAAGAGCCCATAGGCCTACCAATTATGCTTTAGTGTTGGTGCTGTTTCCCACCCCCAGATCAAACTCAAAGGAATGTGACTCGTTCAAGAGCAAGCAATAACCAACTCCACCCACATAATTTGCAGATGCCCCATCAAAAAATCCACAGGGATAAACTAGGATAGGACCAGGGCCCACAGCTCTTTTATTTTTTACCTTGTGTGCCGAAGGACAATACAACTGCATGGAGTATGTGATTTGTTGGATTAAGCCCGGGATAGACAACTTTTTTCCCTCGAAAATAAAGAAGTTTCTAGCTTTCCAAATGGCCCACATAGTGTGAAAAGGAATATAACAACATGCTGAGTGTTTGAAGAAACTAACAGTCCAATTTTCCAGAAACATGCACAGATTATCGGACTGGTAGGATGATGGAATATGGTACAGATCGCAAAGGTGAGAAAGGACATTCTTCCAAACAGAACAATGTGAAAAAATATGATGTACAGTCTCTTCATCAGCGTTGCAGAGAGCATAGATGCCCGAACCTATCCAACCTCGTTTCTGGAGGTTATCCCATGTAAGAATTTTATTCATCAACACTAGCCAAACAAAATAGCTTATTTTCTTGGATAGTGTGCCATACCAAATGAGAGCATGTAACCTACTACCAGACGGGGGAGATAATGATTTGACAATGCTATCATAAACCAAATTTGTAGAGATGGAACCATCACGCTTATTGTATGCCCAAATCATGACATCAGTATGAGAATTGAGTCGGATTCCACTAAGTTCCAGACCCCTCGTAAAGGAATCCTAGGCTAATTTGCAATATCCAGCAATACACATATCCTCAGCCGAATATCAATAATGGTGTGTACCAGGTAAGGTATTACGTGCATGTGAGAGAGAAGTGATATCCAGATCCTCTAAAAATTCACGTAACCCTACAGGAAGAGAGACCGAGCTGGGAGACCCAATGATTGGATCGATGCCAATAAGAACATCATGTCCATTGCCCACCTACCAGGAAATACATCTACCAAGCCAAGGAAGATTTTGTAAGAATCCCTTCCAGATAATAGAAACCCCACGCGTGTTGAAGTTTTTACCTCTGAGCCAAGCCACCACCGAGAGATTCTTCATATATTTTCTAATGAGAACCCAATGCCATAATCCATTGTTCTAAATGACCATCCAAATATTCTTTAGTCTCAAAGCAATGTTGAACTAGTGCAGGTTCTTTATGCCCCATCCCCCATTCTCTGTTGGCCAGGAGAGGAGCTTTCAATTGGCCAGATGATACCTGTGCTTATTGATAGAAGAGCCCCATAAAAAGGAAAATGTTATGCTTCTAAGCTTGTGCAAAATAGAAACTAGAATAGGGGAAAGGCCCAACCAATAAACTGGGATGCTAGTCAGTACAGCTTGTACAAGAATCAGATTTCCTCCAACTGAGAGCAACTTATGTGCCTAGTGACAAATCCTGTTTTCAAATTTCTGTATCAATCAGTTCCAGTCACTGACCCTATATCCCAAAGGTTTGATAAAATAGCCAAGATACTTAATACCTTTGAAGAGACCATGATCCCTAGCATTTGAGATTAGGAGGCTGAGCCCTTCGATGAAAAGGATGAAGAGTAATGGGGATAAGGGACAGCCTTGTCTGATGCCACAGGAAGCTGTAAAGAACTTCGAGGGAGTACCGTTGATGAGGACAAAAAATTTTGCTGAGGTGAGGCACCCCATAATCCAATCTGGATCAGTATGAGTCGGATATAGGACTAGTTCACTCGATCGAAAGCCTTAATCAAATCCAATTTGAGGATAAGTGTACAAGTATTGTTGGATTTCACAGTATGGAGAGTCTCATAGACAATGCCAATAGGTTTAGCAATATGGTGGTTTTTAAGAAACCCATACTGTTCCAAGGAAATGTGGGATTCCAGGAAAGGCTTAAGCCTAACAACAATGACCTTAGAGATCAGTTTGTACAGTAGGTTACACAAAGAGATAGGCCTGAAATCAACAAAGGTAGAGGGATTATCTTTTTTAGGAATCAAGGCTAGGAAGGTAGAGGTCAATGAGTGAGGGATAAAGCCCAAAACCCTAACAGTTTCGACAGCTAACAATAAATCATTCCCCAGTAAATCAAAGAAGTGTAAGTATAACTCTATAGGCCATCCATCCGGGCCGTGACTCCTATCTTTTTTGAAAGATTTCAAGGAAAACTCGATCTCCAACAGAGAAATAGGGTGAATGAGGCTAGGGGCATCCTCATTGGAAATCATAGAAGGGTAAAGCATGACCACCTTGAGTTGTTCCAGCAAGCAGATTTCCTTATCATCCTAGAAAATGTGAGCAAAATGTTTCTGACCCAGATCCTTCAGGGAAAACTCATCCTCAATGCAGTTACCATCATCATCATTAAGTGACCAAATCATATTTTGATTCCTTTTTCCCAATGCCAGAGTACGAAAAAACTTGGTGTTTGAGTCACCCAATAGAGCCCATTTAGCTCTACTTTTAAGTTTCCAAGTCAGAAGATGGTGCTCCAACATCTTCTTCTTTTTAGACCTAAGAAGAGTCAATGATATCTGGTCCTCTAATGAAAGGATACCAGAGGAGGATCCTAAGAGAAGGGAACCTATTTCCCTGTCCAATTAGATCGAATCAGAATCCATAATAGAACTCTTTTCTTTGATCAATCCTTTAACCTCCCGCTTGAGTGAACGGAGTTTGTGAGTCAAAAGGTCTAAATCGAAATCAGAGGCCCCATTGTTCAGTTCAGACCATCTCTTGGAGACCTATAGGGTAAAATCCGGATCATTGAGCCATGATCGATTAAACTTGAATGGGTAGTTACAGGACCCCATCTGTTTGTCCCACTTGAAGCAAATCGGGAAGTGGTCTGAGATATCAACATGGTGCATCCACACGTAGTGTACCTTTGAGGAAGGGATCAAGGAGGAGGAGATTAAGAAGCAATCTAATCTTTTACTGATGCCATCAACTCCAGCCCATCCATTTCTCCAAGTAGGCCCAACATTGGGAGGAGCAATATCAACAAGTCCAACAGAATAAAAAAGGAGTTTGAAGTGGGAGGAGAGGGGATCAAGAGTAGCTTTCTGCCTTCAGGTCTCAGAAGCTTTCATGGTCAAGTTAAGGTCTCCTCCCAGAATCAGGTTAGGAATGCTAAGAAGACCCCCTCTGTGGACCTTTTATTAGAAAAGATCCCTATTCCAACTGGGGCCATAAACATTGAGGATGGCTAAGGGAGTATTCAAACCACGAAAGAAGGCCTTAACCAAGATGCCAGCACAAGTCTCAAAGGCATGACATCTGACCTTATGAGGGTTCCATGCTGTAAGTAACCCTCCCGAGAGACCAAAAGCGCTAATGCCATAGAATTCCCAACCGGGTAAGAGTTTAGAGAAAGCAAGGAGAGCAGGGTAAGAAATGCACATGGTCTCCTGAAGGAGAATCATATCCGAACATAGCGAAAGGAAGAGAGTGCGGAGGCTAATTTGTTTGGTCTTGCCTCCCAAAACCCTAACATTAAGAGAAAGGATCTTCATTAAGGAACATGTGGAAGGGGAGGCGACGCTCTAAGTCCCCAGGAAGAGAAACCTCTTGCAGCATCTTTTATGTGAATAGAGAGAGGGATATAGGGAGGAGAGGCAGAGGAAAGCCCCACCGCCATCCTATCCTTTTTTTTTCTGACAGTCACATTCTCAAAGTGGATGGAGTTCAGGTGAAGGGTAGAGGGGGAAGAAGGGGTATAGGCCGAGAAAATAGACAGGGATTTTTGGAGAGTGGGGTTAGAGAAGGAGGGTGAGGAGGCGGGACTGCAAGGAGAGGATGGAAGAGCAGGTGGGGTGGTAGAGGTTGGGAGAGGTGGAAAATCCACAAGGGAAGCGAAAGAAGGCATAATCGGGGAAGGGATAGGGTTCAGGATGGGTGGAGGAGGAGAACCAAGTAAAGGAGCCTGAGCATAAACAAAGTGGGGTGAAAAAGGATCGACAGGTGAGATTGAAGGAGGAGAAGGAACCAAATTAGGTTCAATGGAGTAAGTTGAGGCCGAAACATGTTTAATATAATCTAAAACATCAAGAAGAGAGTCAGAAACATCTTCAAAAAGAGAGAGTGATCGAAAGTAAATACCAAGTTTTGGGTGTTCTAGTGTGATGGGGACAACCGGTCCAAATGCAGCAGGAGAGCCATCCGTACTCAAGCAAGATTTCTCATTCCGAAAAAAGGGGCAGGTTCTCCGAAGATGTCTAGTTTCATGGCATCTACTACAGCGAAACGGGACATGGAGGTAATCAAGCTTTTGAACTAGAAGACGCTCTTTGCAAAGTATCTCAAACTCAGTAGATAACCCGAGCGAGATGTCCAGCTCAACAAGCACTAGGGCCATCCTTTTTTCAAAAGAAAGATGGAAATCCTCATCCACTACCACGAACCTACCAATTGAATTAGCGATGCCCTCCAGAATGTGATTATTCCAAAGAGGAAAGGGAAGATGAGGTAGCACAACTCAAAGGTGGCACTTCGTCACCCGTTCCCTGAGAGGGTCGAAATGAGAGTGCCAGCGCCCCAATACCAAGGACCCCAAGCCAATACGCTAGATACCTTCGAGGATAAGCAAAGTATGAGCCTCTTCCAGGAACACGAAGACAATCTAGCCATTGGATAAAAGGCTGATGATTGAAATGTAGTCCAGTAGAGGTTTCCAATGATCAGAAGCCCAGTCGATCCAAGCCTTTTTGCCTAGTTTGCAATATTCCAATCTCCCAATTAAGGCTCGAGAGCACAATGAGGAAACCCTGTCCATGAAGATATCATGGCTGAGGACGAAACAAAAATGCCCCTCGTGGGTTTTGATACATTTTGCATGTCACTTACGACGATAACGAGAGGGGTCCCCAAGGTCAGCCATGAAAGACACCCCCAGCAAGTCAACCCAGAGCGTGCAAAGGCAAACCACCAAAACCCGAAACCCTGACCACTGGTGTCGGAACATCGGGAACAGTCCTGACCAAAAATATAAAACCCTGACCGCCAGAGCCGGTCCACCGGGAGCAGACCGAACCAGGACCACCAAAGAACAACGTAACCAGAGTCAAACCCCAGATGGAGAAAAGGGATAAACCCAACATACAGTAAGAATAAATAATTAAACCCCAAATGTCCACCGGTCGAAGAGAAATCCCAAAAAGGAGACCCACAAAAAAGGATAGGGTGCGTGTGCAAGAAACCCACGAGACCGAGAAAAAACAAACCCTAGTTCCCTAGGGGAACCCATGAAAATAGTAGAAGTCAAACCAACTCGTGCTGACAAGGTCAGCAAGAGACCCAGATATGAACTACATGAAAACCCATGCAAGGTTGATGATCCCAACAAAACCAAAAAACCACAGAGGCAGCAGAAGATACGATTCCTTCCCAATTTTTTTGCTTAGTTGGTACTAGTCCCCCAGGTAAGGGGAGGGACTCTAAGAGTGCCATCGTCTATAGGGAAACACCAACCCTGCAGGACCAAAAACCTTCCAGGATACCAACATACAAGAGACACTAGTGGAAAATGAGAGATTAGTGACCAAAAAAATGACCAAAATCTGCATATCAATGACCACTTTTGGTTTGGCAATCGCTGGTGGCTAATTTACGGTCTTTTATTACGCGACCAAAATTGGTAATTTTTATTTTAGTCATTTATAGCTTGTCGGTTGGTCATTAATTTGGTCATATATTTGGTCATTGATTTGGTCATGTATTTGAATCAATGACCAAATATATGACCACATTTATGACCAAATTAATGACCACATGACAAGCTAGAATATGACCAAATTTGGTCGCGTAATAAAAGACCGTAAATTAGCCACCAAAACTGTTTTTTGGTCATTGATATGCAAATTTTGGTCGGTTTTTTTTTCATTTATATCTCATCGTTTGGTCACATATCTCTCAATTATTGGTCACTAATTTAGTCATTCTTAGTCGCTTTATGTGTGGTCATTATATTTTAGTAGTTTGAATGGTGTCCATTATTAATCAATATAAATTTTTAATATGATATTATGTTTAATTAAAAAAAAGAATCATACATTTATTCTCATCTAATACACTTGTGAATTATGCAATGTCACATTATAATTAATTACAACACTTGTAAATAATATCTATTACACATGTAAATCATACAATGTCACACTAATAAGTTAATAATTACAACATTGGTACATAACATAAAGTACAACCATATATATAAGTTTTAAACCACAAATTATATTATATGAGATGTCAAAAGTATTACAATAAATATGAGTTTTCTCAAATACTCATATTAAGTTCCATATAACTTTACAGGAAAATCATCACTTTTCAAAATATTACAATGGCTAAACCATCATACTTGCGCTTGGTTGCAAAACCATACTTAGATCACACGTCAACAGCTTCAAAACCATACTCAGCACTAAACCATACTTAGATCCCACGTCGGCAGCTTCAAAGCCACACTTAGCAGCTTGAAAGCCTTAACATCGGGTTCTTCATACTGAATGGCAAATCTTCAATAGCAGGCTCTTCATACTCAATGGCCCACTTATAAGTTAAGCTCACTCCTGCAAAATCCAATAAAAAAATATCACTTGTAAAGTAGAAAAACAATGAACTGTAAAGTAGAAAAACAATGAAGCAAATTATTTATCTTGTTCAACAGCTAACAACAATAACCAAGATCATGTGCAAAATAATAAAATCTAATCTAACAAATTCAATTTAAGAATTGGTTAAAATTAAACTTGAATGGATAAATCTACAACTATTTAGTACCTAAGAAAAGTAAAACTCAAGTCTAAACCAGGAAATGGATTTCAACAGGAAATATAATCAACAAATCCACAAAACAATTATGCTCGACTGCACAGGTAGAAACATGCATACATAGTGCAATCTGTGAAGGAGTTCACCCCTATATGCCATGTGGTTAGTGAATGACATGACAACTATGGAAACTAATGAATGATTTAAAAAAGTCTCAAATCCAACGTCCAAAAAAATAAATAATAGATTGCTTTACCTGTGGAGTCACCATTCTACTATGTATGATTTGGTGCAAAAGTGTAACAAATGCACTCAAACACAAGTTGGAAATGCTGGTGCAACAAAAAAGTAAAATGTATGAATTGTGTATTAGAGAAAATCTATATAAACCTACTTTCCCAAATATGCAATAAACATAAATCAAAAGAGAAAAGGGAAGTGAAACCTTAGAGGAAGCCGCTTGTTGAGCTGGACTTGTTGGAACAAGATAAGGTGAGCTGAAAAAAAGAATCGTATTTTATGGCCATGCACATAATGACAATAGATATCCAACGTTACAATACTCAGGAAATACTAGGTTGATTCTGTTAAGGGTGATTGTATTTATACTATATAGGATTTTCCCAAAAGATGGTATCTAAGTAGAGATGTTTCCCAGTCTTTGTCCATGAAATTGCCTTCCTACACCCTAATCATTTGGCACATTCATACATTATCATTGGCCTTGATATTAGTGTTTGTCAACATTTGAATATTCAAATCTCTACAAATGCTTGAAATAGTATTATGTGCATAAGCCTCATATGGTAAGAGAAGTCCGTAGTCCACTAGAACATAGTTGCCTAACATAGTGATATTACACTCAACCTTTAGTATAATCAAAATATATCAAATAGAATGAACCACTGCAATGAAAACACCTTTCCCCATCAAACTATTGTGATGTTATGCTCAGCCACTAGTATAATCAAAACCCATCAAATAGCATCAACATTCCCAATTTCCTACATGACTACCTTGTCCTTGTTTCAAACATATATTTGTATATAAACAAACGAAAATGATAAAAAGTTCTTTTTAACTTGTTAGCCTCAAAGTGTTCATGACATAGTTCAGGCATCAAGCCAACAACCATCATATTTTACCCTCTATATCTATATATACTCAAAAAATTTCATGAGTTTTTCTTTCTTGGACTCTAGACTCTCGAAAATTCACTTTATATTCACTCAAAAAATTTCATGAATTTTATCTATATATACATACATATTCTAGTGACATGCCATAACAACACAACGACATTCATACATGAACCACACCCATACAACCTAGCCACTTTGGAATAAAATCATATATACTAGTATATGCAAAAAAATACTTCTATGAATTATAATCATGAATCTAAAAAGAACTACTGCTTGTTTTTTTTTCCATTTTAACTCATTTGGCATGTTGGACAGTCAGGTTTCCTAATAGTAAAAGACTTCTAGGAATGTAATAGCTGCATACCAGTGGTAAAATTGTTTGAAACAGCCTCAATATCATCAGTCATGGCCTGTGCTTTTGATCTGATAAACTTTGCCTTCAAAGTATGAACTTTTGATCTGATAAACTTTAGAATCACTTGTGCTCAACAAATACACACAATCAATTTCTACAAATAGATTAGTCCACAATCACCTGAGACTAGCACTAAAATCATACCAAATGCAAGCATGCTTCCTTGTGTCCATGCGAAATAGAGATCTGGCCAGATTTCTATAATATTGATTGGTCACCAGCCTCTGTAAAAATAGCACAAAAGAGATGAGAGTTGGTAGAATATTTTGAAATCTAGACATTCAGATAAATATAATGTTCAGTGTTATATAAGCCTGTTGTGTGGGAATGCACCCCATTTTTTGTAAGTAAAGCCCATAAGGTATCAACGCAAATGATGTAATAATTTATAAATAAAGTGCATGATCAATATTGTCAAGATCAAACAAACCATTAGATAGGGTCATTGGTCAATCTATTGATATTATCATTAACCTTAGGCTATGTAGAGACCTAGTCCCAAGCTGAATAGGTTAGCTATTATCTCTATTATGAACTTATGCTATCAGCTGTACTAGTGTACTCTTATTCTCCCAAATATAACCAAGCTCTGCCATTTCGACAGTGGGTTTTCCTCCTCCTACTCAGGTTTCCCATTTAAATCCAAGTGTGTTATAGTGTGTATGTTGCTATTGTTTTCATTATTTCATCACTGTTATTTTGTTTGATGATAATATTATTGATCTGCTGCGATTGTTTATCATAATCATGGTTATATCGTTATTCTATTCGTAGACTTCATGATAAACGACACACTTGGTTGTGAAACTATATTTACTGCTACTTTTTTGCAGGTTGAATCCTTTCGAAAACCAACAACATGATTTAGATACAAGTTTCTGTATGAAAACAGAATGTTGTATGCAGGTCCAGACCTCCATGCATAACAACTACTTTCAATTTGATGAGGAGAAAACAAAATGTAAATGAACTTTACCTTTGGGAGGAACAATAACTATAGGGAAGCTGCTATGGTAAAATTAGTACTCACTCACATTCCCTTGCAATACACTTCAAACCATAGAAGATGTTAGAAACAACAAAACATTTGAACCAAAAATAGCATACTTGCATTTCAGATATGCTCTAACTTTTAAACACAGCTTTAAGCTTATAAGGAGATGCAAAGTATTCAAAATAAAAGGATCTTACCTCTTGATTATCCCCAGTCCTCTTGTTCCCATTACAAGTGCAACGGGATTGATTCTTACAGTTTAAC
>LPNX011206281.1:30295-115906 GCA_001517045.1 Pseudotsuga menziesii | reverse complement strand
GGGTGTTAGGGGGTTAGTTAGGTGGTATTAGGGGGGTGTTAGGGATTTGGATAGGGGGTGTTAGGGGGCTGGGGAGGGGTGTTAGGGGGTGTTAGGGGCTTGAATTTGGCAATAAAACATTCTTTACAAAATGTTTATGCATTTTGGTTCTCTAAAATGCATGAATTTTCTTTGTGAAAGAAGAATTTCCTTTGTTCATTCTTTTCGAATCTCATATGTGGTTTCTTGTTGAAATTCGATATAAAATTTTTCTCTTAAATATGAATTTATGTTAGAACTTTGAAAAATAAACTACTATATGTGTTTTTCTTGTCATAGTAATTTGATTTTTTCTCATTATGAATTGGAATATTTTTTGTTTGTTTAATGATCATTTATTGTATAGAGAAAGAAAAACTACCACTTTTGAATTAATATTAGTCCATTATGTTTGATAAATAGGGTATATCCACACAAGTCAAACACCTAAAAGCTACAACTCATAAACATGGATCAAAGATTAGTACATGTATTAAATGGTTAAAAAAATCAATGAGGAAAACCATCCATGGCCCCAAAGTATGTGGCAACCTGAGGAAATATATTAATGCAAAAGGAAAATTATATATATATATGATTTTCTCACAATCAACCATAAATTAATGACCATCCATGCTTTCTAAATAAAGATCATGGACTAATAAGGTGTTAAACCACAAATAAATATAGGCATTAGTAGGAAGTAGACAATAAATTATTTGATCACTTTATGTTTAAAATAAAATCCTGATCATTAGATTAGATTATCACAAAGCGTACTAAAGAAGCACATTAAATAATTATACTTTAGCTAAAGGTACATTATACCAAGTTTATATTAACTAAATTCCAAGTATCTTAATATCCTAGGAACCTTCCTTAAGATCAACTTGAAATATTATTGGAGGATTTGCAAAAGTGACACAATAGGAGAAGGAAGGAGGCATTAGATCCTAACCCTCCTTAATGAAAACTTCCAAACTCTTAACATAGATTGAAGTTTGGAAAAAATTTCTTATGTAAGAGACTTAATGAAAATGTATGTAACTGGATCATATACAGGGATATAAATAAATTATGAGGTGTTCTTTACCACTCAAACTTAAAAAAACATGGGATATATAGAGGTTAAGATGCAATAATTCAAAAATTATAGAGTAGAACAAGAATATTAGATAATAGAAAAATAAGTATGGCAGCAAATAAGCTTTATATTATGAGAATAATTTTGGAAAGTTTTGTTCACAATCCTCTTGAGGTAGAATGACATTTCTCTTGAGTATAACTCTATTACAATAATTCTCAACAAAATACCTTCATAGCCTTGTAGCTTTAAATAGACTTTTGAGATCCAAAACCCTAACTACTTGACATGGTCAAATAATTAACAAGTACCCAACTTCCTAGTGGATCTTAATTAATAAATAGATCTTGTTAACATTAATTGATGAATACTAACTTACTTAGCCTTATTACAAACAAATGACTATATATAGTACATGACCAACTCTTACTATATGGTGGGTTAGGGTAGGACCCTAACATGTCCCCGTTCAAAAGCATCATTGTACTCAATGATGAAGGTGCAAAAATTGTTGTAAATATATGTTGGTTCCCATGTGGCATCTTCTGGAGTCATATCTTTCTATTTGTTAAAAAATTATTTGATTGTGTGCTTAGATAATTTTCTTTCCTTGGAGGCCAAGATTGTTGTCAGCTAGAGCCAAATGGATCCTTCCTCACCTATTTTTAGTAATTTTTTTTTCACTTGGAAATGATACCCACCAATTTTTTTAGGAAAGATACATGGAATATAGTGTAAATATCAAAGTGATTTGGAAAAGAGAGCTTGCAGGCCACCTATATTATGCATTGGAGGATTGTATAGGGTCCATAGAAATTTAGAGTGAGCTTCAGGTGGACATGAGCCTTGAGGGATTCTTGTTTATAAGGTTGGAATCAAATAAAGTTACAATTGATCCCCTACTTCAAAGGAGTTCCTTGAGTGATCTTAAATTTTTTTTGTTTCTTTATGTTTTCTGCCATAACTAGATTGACTTTAAGGGTGCAGAGTGTGTTGTCCACTGCTTGAAATTTGGAGGTTTCACCTAGATAGGAAAGTATTAATAAGGGATTTTATCCATAAACTACTTCATATGGTGTCATCTTGGTGGATCCATGACAAGTGGTATTATAACACTATTCATCTAGAGAGTCCATTGGGCCTAGGTGTGAGGTGTGTCTAATGCAAGGTAACACAAGTATGTTTCCAATAATTTATTTATCACTTTAGTTTGACCATTCATTTGGGGGTGATAGGTTGTGCTAAGATTCAACTAAGTTCCCTAAACTTTAAAAAACTCCTGCAAAAAAAACCTTGTAAAAGTGGGGTCGTGATCATATACAATAGAGGTGAGCATGCCATGGAGCTTAAGAATATGATCCAAAAACACTTATACCACTAGTGAGTGTGTGAAAGTTTGTGGTAAGGAGCTGAACTAGGAATATTTGGTCATACAATCAACTACCACCATAATGATTGTTTTATTTCCTGCGTTATCAAGCCCTACAAAGAAACCCATAGAGATGTCCATCCAAGTCTAGTTGGTAATGGGAAGTTCCTAAAAGCACTAAGTGACTTCATTGTTTCATCCTTATGTCGTTGGAAAGTGTTGTGGGCTACAAAAAAGTTGTGGATATATTTTTTCATGCCTTCCTAGAAGGAGCGCTTAATTATTTCTTAGATTGTTGAAATTAGCATTGTCATTGATGTCAAATAAGAAGCATGAAGTCTAGAATCCAATTTGAAGAAGTATATAAGAAAAAAAATTCAAAGGGAATATGTGAGCAAGCCCCACAAAGTTATGGAACTCCATCTGTGTGAGTTAAAGATGATTTCCTGTTACACAAATAGCATGCAATCAGTGAATATACCAAAGTGTGCAGATTACACATTGAAAAAATAATAAGAGATGTGGTTGGTTCAAGTTGAATGTTTGGGTAAAATTGACCATGAAGAAAGGAAGAAGGGGTTTCGTTGGCATAGATAATCCCCTACTTATGGAAAAAATGAATTGAGTCAAATAAATAAGTATTGATGCTAGAATGATTATAAATGAGAAAATATTGATGTTTTTTTGTGTGCATGGGAGTGTAGTGTACTCTGGAGTGGAAGAGAAATCAATAGCTTATTGATTGGAAGAAGTGCATGACAATACAAAACTGAGTGATATATATTTTTTCTAGTTGCATAAAATAAAGCACACATAATAAAGGGAAAACAAAGGACATGGTTAATTAAAAAAATTCACCATAGTACGTGATTATGAGTTCAATATAGAAGAGTACAATGAGCATTTGTGCAATAACATAATACAAGAAAATTTGTGAAACAATGTGCGTAGAGAAAATGAGTGTTGAGGAATTTACGCAAGAATAGAGTGCATGAATAAGGAAGCGTATAATATAGTGTGACAGAGGAACATAGTTACAACCATATTTATTCAAGGAAGGAAGGAAGGAAGTTGCAAGGACATGAGATTGAGGTATCCTACAAGTTGGTGCCTCCAAATTTAAGTTGGTGCTCAAGAGAATTGGTGTTCTCATCTATGAGATAGGTTGGTGCATGATGATGCAAGTTGGTTCTTTCACAAGGGATTGGTGTCCCTATCAAATTGGTGCTCAGACCATTATCGGAGATTGGTGTCTCCCAACAATCTATGTAATCAAATATTTTATCTATATAAAATTTCTTTCTAAATAATCTGTGCACATTATTTTCATGTTGTTAATTGATTTGGAATTGGTGAATGATATATAAGGTGAAAAGTTGTATAAATATTAAAATTGCGGTTGATACTAACTCACCCCCCTCTCAATATCAATTAGGGTCCAACATAAATTTTATAAAATCTTAAGGAGCTAGTTGTGGGGTATGATTGTGATTCTTCTAAGATTCATGGTTTTAAGGTTGACTTTGAGGTGAGAAAGACGAACCCCTTATACCATAATATATTTTAATTCCAATTATACTCATGTGGATAAGTCATCTTGTATCCATTGAATGAGGCTTTAAATATGTCCTTTGAAATCCATTCTTATCATGCTTCATTGATCCATCTAGAGATGGTAAAGATAAGGTGAAGAGGGAACCTTCCTCTTCAAATCACCTAGATAGAGCATCTAACATCAAATTGTCATGACACTTCTTATACATTATCTCATAATCATAACGAAATATATTAGTAACCCATTTATGTTTATCTAGGGAGGAAAATTGTTGTTATAGAAATACTTGAGGTTGCGATGGTCGTCCTTGATAAAGAAAAATTTTCTAAATATATATGGTCACCATGTCTCAACAATGTGAATTATGTCCATCATTTTCTTTCATAGATGGGTTTTCCCAAGTTTTGACCATAAAGATACTTACTAGTGAAGATCAGTGGGAATCCATCTTGCAGTAAGACTGCTCCTAGGTCACGACTAGAGGCTTCACATTCTAAGACAACTGTGTTAGTGAAATCATACTTGGTTAAAATAGGTGTATTACACATAGCATATTTTAGGGTAGAGAAGGCCTACCTTGCTACCTCATTCTAGGAAAATGAATTCTCTTTTAGTAATGTTGTAAGAGGAGTAACAATATTCTTATAGTTTGACACAAACTTATGGTAGTAGCCACTAGCTAGTAAGTCTAAGGAACCCTCTAAAGCTATTGATATTTTTGGGGTGGGGCCAGTTCTTCATGGCTTCTACTTTCTTCAGATCCACCCTTACCCCATATTGACTCACAATATGACCCAATTTTTCAACCTCGGTTTCCCCAAAATCACATTTGGAGCATTTCACAAATAACTTGTGGTCCTGTAATAATTGCAAGGTAGAGTAAACATCTTGGAGGTGGATTTCACATGTGGGTTGTAGAACAAGATACCATCAAATAAATCCCAAAGTAAGGTGGTTTAGCGTGGGACCCTAACAAATTTTAAAACATGAACTTGAAAAACCATTCTTGTTGTGTTCCTTAACCCTTAGAATTGAAACAAAAACATGGTATACAAAGAGTTTAAATGCATAAAAACAGACACAAGAGAAAAATAATATAAAACATGTTAAATATGTGAATGTTTGAGCAAAATTGGACACGTGCGTGCATTTTACTGAAGCAAGTCAATTTTGGATTGCTTCACTCAAATGCACACCCAACATGAATTACAAATCCAAATTCATTGATTCAAGCCACAAAGTGTGTCTTTTTAGGAACAAATAACCTAAATAAGCTTTCAGAGTTTAAATTTTAAACATAAAAACTTATGCTCTCCATGGAAACTCCAAATTTATGTGTTTTCCACATGGTAGAAATCAGGGTTGAGTCCCTCGAGGAAATGCACACATTGGCCTGGATTTCATGTTATATTGAATAAATTTCACTATAACATAGACATACCAACCTTTCTACAAAATCTTGTAGTCATTTATGTAAATTGTATGATCTACAATAAAATCCAAGTCATCCAAAATAACAATTGATAGTATATGCCAAATTTTCATGGCCAGAACTAAAAATGCACACCAATGCTAATTGAAGTACACTCTAGGTCTGAAATTTGGAATTTGGAATATATACACATTTCTGAGCCTAATTATCCATGAATAAGTTCTTTGAATATTGTTTCAAAGCTATTATTCACACTTGTAAACTTTTGGACTAAATGCACACCAAAGGAAAACTATGCCTCCTTGGAGAAACATTCTAAAGGGGAAAGCTTCAGGTTAAAAAATGGAAATATTAAACTTTTGAAAGGTGAGGAATAATTAAAAAAAGACTCTAATATTTTATTCATTGAATTTGACAAAGAAATCAGGCATGTGCGTGCATTTTACTGAAGCAAGTTGATTTTGGATAAATTCACTCAAATGCACGCACAACCTGCATTACAAAGCCAAATTCATTGATTCAAACCACAGTGTGTCTGTTTAGGCATAAAAAACCTAAATAAGCTTTCAAAGTTTAAATTTTAGACATAAAAACTTATCCTCTCCAAGAAAACTCCAAATTTATGTGTTTTCCACGTGGTAAAAATTAGTGTTGATTCCCTCGAGGAAATGCACGCATTGGCCTATGTTTCATGTTATATTGAATAAATTGCACTATAAGATATACATACCAACTTTTTATACAAATTATTGTACTCATTTCTGTAAATTGTATGATCTAAAGTAAAATCCAAGTAATCCAAAACAACAATTGATAGTATTTTCCAATTTTTCATGGCCTAAACTAAAAATGCACACCAATGCCAATTGAAGTACACTCTAGGTATGAAATTTGGAAGTTGGGATATATACACATTTATGAGCCTAATTATCCATGAATAAGTTCTTCTAGTATTGTTGCAAAGCTATTATTCACACTTGTAACTTTTTGACTAAATGCACACAAAAGGAAAACTATGCTTGCTTGGAGAAACATTCCAAAGGGAAAACTTTCAGGTAAAAAAATGGAAATATTAAACTTCTGAAAGGTGAGGAATAATAAAAAAAACATTTTCCTATTTTATTCTTTGAATTTGACAAAGAAATCAGGCACGTGGGTGCATTTTACTGAAGCAAGTAAATTTTGGATTGCTTCACCCAAATGCACGCCCACACATGCATTACAAATCCAAATTCATTGATTCAAACTACTGAGTGTCTGTTCAGGCATAAAAAAACTAAATAAGATTTCAAAGTTTAATCTTAGACATAAAAACTTATGCTTTGTAAGGAAACTCCAAATTTATGTGTTTTCCACATGGTAAAAATCGGGGTTGAGTCCCTCGAGGAACTGCACACATTGGCCTACATTTCATGTTATATTGAATGAATTGCACTATAACATAGACATACCAACATTCTCTACAAAATCTTGTACTCATTTTTGTAAATTGTATGATCTAGAATAAAATCCAAGTCATTCAAAACAACAATTGATAGTATTTTCCAATTTTTCATGGCCAGAACCAGAAATGCACACCAATGCCAATTGAAGTACACTCTAGGTATGGAATTTGGAATTTGGCATAGATACACATTTATGATCCTAATTATCCATGAATAAGTTCTTCTAGTATTGTTGCAAAGCTATTATTCACACTTGTAAACTTTTTGACTTAATGCACACCAAAGGAAAACTATGCCTACTTGGAGAAACATTCTTAAGAGGAAAGTTTCAGGTAAAAAATTGTAAATATTAAACTTTTAAAAGGCGAGGAATAATAAAAAAGTCTCTCCTATTTTATACATTGAATTTGACAAAGATATAAGGCATGTGTGTGCATTTTACTGAAGCGAGTCAATTTTGGATTGCTTCACTCAAATGCACGCCCAACATGCATTACAAAGCCAAATTCACTAATTCAAACCACAAAGTGTATGTTCAAGCATGAAAATCCTAAATAAGCTTTCAAAGTTTAAATTTTAAACATAAAAACTCATGCTCTGTAAGGAAACTCCAAATTTATGTGTTTTCCACATGGTAAAAATCAGGGTTGAGTCCCTCGAGGAAATGCACACATTGGCATGCATTTCATGTTATATTGAATAAATTGCACTATAACATTGACATACCAACCTTTTCTACAAACTCTTGTACTCATTTATGTAAATTGTTTGATCTACAATAAAATCCAAGCCATCCAAAATAACAATTGATAGTATTTTCCAATTTTTGATGGCCAGAACTAAAAATCCACACTAATGCCAATCAATGTACACTCTAGGTCTGAAATTTGGAATTTGGAATATATACACATTTGTGAGCCTAATTATCCATGTATAAGTTCTTCTAATAGTGTTGCAAATCTATTATTCACACTTGTAAAATTTTTGACTAAATGCACACCAAAGGAAAACTATGCATGCTTAGAAAAACATTCTAAAGCAGAAAGTTTCAAGTAAAAATTTGGAAATATTAAACTTCTAAAAGGTGAGGGAAAAAAAAAACAATTTCCTATTTTATTCTTTGAATTTGACAAAGAAATCAAGCATGTGCATGCATTTTACTAAAGCAAGTCAATTTTGGATTGCTTCACCCAAATGCACACCCAACATGCATTACAAAGCCAAATTCAATGATTCAAACTACAGAGTGTCTGCTCAGGCATACAAAAACCTAATTAGACCAGTATAGTTTTAATTTCAGACATAAAAACTTATGTTGTTAAATAATAATGCATCCAACATTTGAAATGAGAACAGAACAACTGTAAATGTTGGTTTCTTGTTCACGGGCATCATATTTTTTCTAGTAAATCTTGTATTTATAGAATTTTGGCATGACAAGGACAACTTATAAAAGAGATTGAATTGGATAGTTGTTTGGAAACCAATCTCATGGCTCAGCAAGTTTGTATCATCTATATCTTTTTTATTATAATATAAATCACCATCCTCCCTTACATAAATAAATAAATGAGAACATAACATATATAATACATTCCTAGGGAAAAAACAGAGATAATACAAAAATATAACCAAATCGATACTCAAGAAAGTTTTAAAAGGGGATCAAGAGTATTTTTTAATATATTATGTTTTCTTTACATAGTAGAGGGCTAGTTTACAGTTGAATCAGTAACATCAAACAACTCCTTCAATAATAAATGTCCCTACAAACTATTACATTCTATTTATAGACCTCAAGGGTTGGATTGACCATGTTACAAGTGGAATTCATTAGAGTGAAACTGAAATGTTGATTCATCCTCGAGCCAACCCGACGTCTGTTTTATTTTCCTATCTTCAAATGAGGATACCAACTACTGTGGAACAAGGCTAACAAGACAATGCAACACAGGGAGAAAAAAATGGTTGAAGTGGAATTGTATCAACATTAGGGGTAGAAAGGGAGTGGAAGAGGAAGTTTCATTCCAATGATATGGCTGGGAGATGCGAGAAGAGAAGAATTATAATAGTGATACACATTGCATGAGAGGTCTCAAGAGAAGAAAAGGGAAATGCCAATGAAAGAAGAAAATGATAAGGAAGAGAGAAATGTTGAGACAAAAATGGCTCAACAGAAAAAAACATGCAATACCCATCTGAGATGGACACATTAAAAGTTGGAATTGAAGAAATCAATCCTACTATGCCACCGAGAGGGAATGTGTAACGTCCCCAACCCTCCGAACGGCAAGAGGACGCTAATAAACACCAAATCAACCAAGCATCTACCCCCATGAGCATGAACATGCATGCATATAATGCTGAAGCATGATACTTAAAAACATAAAACATATTATGAAGCATAATCATTCATATACACAACGGAAGCAAAACATATCAATCAGCATTTAACATGTACTTAATCATTTATCAATGGTAAATATGGTTGCAGAAACAAGTTAGGAAAGAATACTTATCTTATAGAGAACTTGTCCCACAACCAACTACGTCGTTGCAACGTTCCACCCAAACATAGGCCCGCGTGTTCTTTAATCTCTCAACAACGCTGCCAAGCCAGGCATGATTTCCCCAGGAATAAGGAACTAGCAGGCTTACACATAGCCAAGGATAACAACCCCACAAGGGTACACAGTTCAACCAAGCCAACACAGTTGGGTTTATCAAGCGAACAATGGATCAACCAAGTCAACCATGTTGTGTTTATCAGGCCATCCAGGAGCTGGGAAAGGCTAAATGCTAGGCTGGTGAGCCCATTGAAGAGATACAGACACCGACACCAAAACCAGCCTAGATTATAGAATAGCCACACACACCCAACACAAGGAAATCAATCCTTTCTCTGCATCGCAGTCCCTCAGACCCTAATCTCCCTTCAAGTGCTATTCAGGGGTTGTGGAGAAGAAATCCAACCCACTAGCTTTGTCTGTGTGGTTCCTAACCCACCAGGTTTATCAAACACATCAGGCCCTCATTCACCACTCCAATGCAGTCCGAGGACAAAACCATTACATGCATGCAGCAACCCAGCTATTAAAGCTTTAACAGGGGAAAATAAACTCCCTGGATTGTTCTTGGCCTTATCGTGGCCAAAAGGATCCCACAACTGCCTACCACAGCCAATTCACAAGGGAAAACGCAGCCAACAAAGGTGGAAAACAACAGCCAATGAACCACAAAAGAAAACCACAGTCCATGATCAATAATGAAATATCTAGACAACTACAACAAGAACGCGGGCAAGAATCCAATCCTCAACATAGAGAGGAGGAAGGCATATCACCAAGGAAACCACAGAAAACATTTTACAGTCCAATAATGGTGGAGTCAAAACACAGACTTTCTGCGTGAACAAGAGGAAGAACCGATCCTCAGGCCAACAATCATTGAGGAAGAGGAGAATGAATGAACCACCACACAATGGATTGTAATCCCTTTTAATTCGGCTCTGCATGGGGAAAACGAACAGCTCATGATCGGGATAGTGGATAGACCATCCGTAACCCAAAAGGCATGTCATGGAGAGAGTGTAGGCGTAAGCGTAGGATTTTTATTGCCAGCAAATAGATGCCCCAACTAACAACAGAACGATTAGGGTGGTGGTTGGATGAGGCAAGGGAAGGTGAGAAAAAAGAGTGGTGACACATGGCTTTTCCCACGAGATCCAGGTTTATCAATCCCCCCTTAACCTTAGGAAATCATGCCCCTTCTCAATTTGGTTGCAGTGAACATAGCTGGTTGGGTTTATTTAATTAAAAAACATAGTTACATGATGCCACAACTTAATATATGTCATATGTCCTGATATACTATCGGTGACAATTCCAATACTAAACATAACATAACCAAATTGATGGTGGGGCCTTGGCCTTTAGCTCTGCACCATGATTATTTACCATGTATATATATATATATATATCATGTATATTTAATGAATCGGGGTCAAAACCGGGGTGTTACGTACCCCTCCCCCTTAAATATCACTTTCCTCAATGCTTTACAAAATTTGGACAAAATGTTGCACTGGTACCTCCTCAGTGTTCTGTAGAATTGAACAAAAATGGATGTGCCAATGGCATGACATCCTTTAGCTCCCACGTAGCCTCTTCAGGTCCGTAGTGCTCCCATTTCACCTTTACCTGTCCTATGGCTCGGTTCCGGAGCATTGTGACCTTCCTGTCGAGGATGCGCATTGGCTTGATTTGGAACTCTCCCTTGGGTTCCACCTGAATCACATCCCAATTTATCACATGGTTAGGATCATATACATATTTCTTAAGAAAATAAACATGAAAAACATTATGAGCTCTAGTACTAGCAGGAAATGCAAGTCTATATGCAACAAGCCCTATTCTTTCAAGCACTTCAAATGGCCCACAATATCTAGGTGACAGCTTGGCACAACTTCCAAGCTTCAATGACATTTTCTTGGCCCTCACTCTGAGGTAGACATGATCCCCAACAATGAACTCTCTATTCATCCTATGCTTATCTACATAGATTTTCTGTTTGTAATGTGCTGCTTTCAAATTCTGCCTGATCTTTACAACCTCTTGCTCCATTTCCTTGAGCAATTCTGGTCCAAGCACAATCCTGTTCACTGGATTATCCCAAGTCATTGATGCCCTACACCTTTTTCTATACAAAGCTTCATACGAACTCATCCCTAAGAATTCTTGTTGTCCATTGTTATAAGCAAACTCTACCAAGTGTAAGTAATATTCCCACTCAGTTGGTTTGTCCATCATGTACATGCGAAGCATATCTTCAAGCACCTAATTAACTCTCTCTGTCTTCCCATCTGTCTGAGGATGGTATGCAAGGCTTAAGTTTAGCTTTGTACCCAAATTTGCAAACAATCCCTTCCAAAAATTGGAAGTGAACTTGACATCTCTACCAGAAACTATTGCCTTCAGCAATCCATGCAATTTGAAAATCACCTTCATGAAGATCTTGGAAATGTCATCAGTCTTAAGCGTAGACTTGACCGGTATAAAATGTGTTGCTTTTGTCAACTTGTCTACTACAACCATGATGGAATCATGTTGTCTCCAAGTCATCGGAAATCCTGTAATAAAATCCATGGAAATAACTTCCCATTTCCATTATGGAACTGGCAAAGGCTGCAACAAACCTGCGGGATGTTGATTGTAAACCTTTACCTGTTGACATTGCACCTTGAAATGTATTCAGCCATGTCCTTTTTCATTACTGGAAAAAAGTACTGCTTTCTAGCTGTAGCAATTGTCTTCTGATATCCTGGGTGACCAGAATACAGAGCTTGATGGATTTCATCCATAACAACCCTCCTCAAATCTGCTATATTTGGAATATAAATTCTACCTTTATAAGTAAGAAGTCCATCTTCTTCCAATTTATATCCCTCATACCTCTTCTCAATATTTTTTTGTTGTAATTTGTCTTTTACCTGCTCATACAATTCATCTCCAGCATCATGATTAATAATCTGCTGCCTCAAATATGATTGGCAAATACTAAGAGATGCCACATGCATTTCTTGTACCTTCTTCCTGAGTGCATCAGCTACCTTATTTTCTTTTCCCTTTATGTGCTTGATTTCAAAATCAAATTCACATAAAAATTCCAGCCATCTTGCTTGCCTAGCATTCAAACTAGGCTGATCAAATACATACTTCAGACCACAATGGTCTGTTCTGAGCTCAAATCTTCTACCCATCAAGTAATGCCTCCACATCTTGAGAGCATGTAATATGCCATGCAAGTAGATCATGAATGGCATAGTTCTTCTCATGCTCCTTCAGCTTTCTTAACTCATAACATATCACGTGGTTGTCCTGCATAAGGACTCCTCCAAGCCCTTGTTTGCATGCATCAGTACACACCAAAAAATATTTCTCTAGATCTGCAACCTTCAATACTGGTGCACTGGTGAGAAGATTCTTCAACCACTGGAAGCTTTCTTCACACTTCAAAGTCCATTCGAAATTCATCCCCTTCTTTTGTAGAGAAGTGATGGTGTGTGCAACTTTGGAGAATCCCTTAATGAATCTCCTGTAGTATCCTGCAAGTCCCATAAAAGATCTTACATCTGTCACATTTCTTGGAGTAGGCCAACTCATAATGTCTTCAATCTTCTCAGGGTCTATTGATACACCCTCTTCTGAGATAATGTGACCCAAATACTCAATTCTATCTCTATACAAGTCACACTTGCTCAGTTTTCCATACAACTAATGCTCCCTGAGCAATTGCAATGTCAATCTGAAATGCTCTTCATGTTCTTCCTCATTCTTAGAATAAACAAGAATGTTATCAAGGAAAACAAGAAAAAAATTGTCCAAATACTTACTGAAGACACTGTTCATAAAGCACATAAATGTACCTGGTGCATTGGTGAGACCAAATGGTACCAATACAAACTCATAATGCCCATACCTTGTCCTGAAGGTTGTCTTATGAATGTCTTCATCCTTGATTCTCACCTGATGATAACCAGACCTCAAGTCAATCTTGGAAAATACCTTTTCTCCTCTCATTTCATCAAAGGGGTCATCAATCCTAGTCAAGGGATATTTATTCTTCACAGTAACCTTGTTCAACTGTCTGTAATCAATACATAACCTGAGTGTACCATCTTTCTTCTTTACAAATAGAACCGGTGCTCCCCAAGGAGACACACTCGGTCAGATATACTTCTTTTCCAACAACTCTTGTAGTTGCATCTTCAATTCTAGCATCTCCGGTGTACTCATCCTGTAGGGTGTCTTGGACACTGGTGCTACTCTTGGCACAAGTTCAATGGTGAAATCAATGTCCCTTTTTGGAGGAAGCCCTAGAATCTCATTAGGGAACATATCCTTGAATCCATATAACACCTGATAGTCCTCCAATCTAGGAGTTTCATCTCCTGTTGGTTCCAGAATATGAGATGCATACAACTGGAAACCCTTCCTATAGAAATTCTTCAACTGCATTGCTGAAACTTGCCTTACTAAAATTACCTTTGGAATACCTTTTACAACTACTGGGTTTCCTTCTTCATCTGTGCATTCAAAAGTCTTGTTGTAATAGTCAAGCTTTACTCTGTGAGCTTCTAACCAATTCATTCCAATGAGAACATCATAGGAACCAAGCGGTAGAACATTTATATCTACACAAGTGATCAATCCATTCAAAGCCAATGGGCATTTCTACACTACTTCATTGACTTTTCTCTTAGTTCCAGTGGCTAGCTAAACTAACCAAGATTTCCTATGCTTTACTTTCTTAAAAGCAAAAATATCCACTACTCTAGGAGTAATGTAACTGTGAGTAGAACCAGGGTCAATCAAAATAGAAACAGATTGTTCAACAATCATACCTGCAACTTCAACCACAGTTGACTAATGATCTGCCTGGTTGTCCTCCAATGATGCATAAATTCTAGGGGCTACTCTTGCTACTTGACCCACTATTTCTGCTTCCTGAATGTTATAAGCTGGCCTTGCACTTTCATTCTCAAGTGGAAAATATCTGCGCAAGTGGGTTCCTTCACATTTCCAACATTTGAGTGGACCTTTATTCTATGATGGATCTTTAGGCTTTCCACCTATCACTCCGACTGGCTTACTCGCAGCTTGGGATGGCTGCTTCTGCTAATTCCTGAATCTAGAAGGTTTGAAACCTTTCTTTCTTTGATCAAACTTTTCATTTTTCTTATCCTTCCATGCCTTATGGTAATCAGGTTTACCTTTGCTTTTCTCATATCAATACTTAGCCTTCCTTATTGCTTCTTCAAGAGTTCTAGGTTCATAAAACTTAATTCTGTCTTTGTAAGACTGAGGAAATCCACTCAGAAACCGCTGGACCTTCACTTTTTCATCTCTGATGTACCGAAAATACCTCAATAATTCCAGGAACTTATTTGCATATTCATCCATGGTCTACTGTCCCAATCTTAGCTCATGGAACTCTTTAATATTGTCATCATAATACCTGTCGGAGAGGTATTTCTGCATGAAATACTTCTTAAACTGCTTCCACTTCAGTTTCCTTTCATTGATCCTCTTTACTTGCTTGAAGTGTTCCCACCAAATGGATGGTCTTCCATTAGATTGAATATGGAAACTCTTGCCTTCATGTTTCCTTAATAATCCTGCACTTGGAAGTACTTCTTTATCCCAAGAAGCCAAGCTTTAGCCTCTTGTCAAGTCTTTATCTCACCATCAAATGTAGGAGGTTTAGCTTTCCTAAATTCATCCCAAGAGAGATCCCTATGTTGTCTTCTTCTTTTCCTTTTACGAGAATATGAACTTGTATCTCTGCTAGATTCTTCAGAATCACATGATCCACTAGAAGTCCTTCTCCTTCTCCTAGTGCTGCTCTTACTACCTTCGGGCCTTGGTGTACCTCGTCCAGAGTCTATATTTCTCTGCAAGTCTGTCAAACTCTGCAACATGGCAGCATTCAGCTGATGCTTCTCTTCCTGGGCTTTAATCAAGCTTCTCATGGTGGCTACAACATCTGACGATGTCTCTTGGAATATCCTTCCATTGGACTCTATGTCATCATTTCCATTATAGACATTTTCTCCCATGGCATCTCCTGCATGCTCGTAAGAATCTCGAGCATCATATCCATCATGGGTTATCATGACTGAACCACCTCTTGATTTACCACACTGTTCTTCCTGGAATACTGCTCTTGGAGGTGTCTATAATTCTACAAACGTGTTAGTAGCAAACTTTTAGATGCATATCATTAATGTAATTCAGAACTACTTACCTTCCTTTTTCTGGAAATTCATAAAACAACAATTTTGCTAAAACACAAAAATTTTGTCTCTCTCATATTCAACCTGGTAATCCACTGACAGTCTACTGAAAACCCACTGAAAGACAGTTGAAAACTGCTTGAAAAATTGCTAAGAAGTTCCCTCGAAAAACCCAAATCTCCTTTGGTCCAATCGGACCTCCTCCCAACTATCTTTCCGACATTTCGGTAGTCAAAACACCTAGCTCTTTGGCAGTGTTCATTTATTTCCCTCCGGTGTGTCGGGTTTGTAGTGATCTAACCCTCTGAACTGTAATGATGATGCCAAGGTCTATCCATCGGCGGTTTCATCAGCTAAGGTCTTCCGCGGTATCGACGGTCGGATGCGTTATTCATCGAGTGTGCAGTCCCTTGGGAAACCGCAACGGTGGATTTACAAACCTTCGAATTCTTTCAATCGGTGGCCTAATCCTTAATATTTTTCCGATGACCTTATACTCAACCAAAATATTCCAGAATTTTCTTCTCATCGGGTCTCTTCCCCATTAATTTTTCGGTGTTTCGACGAGCAATTCGACTAAACTCCTGATCTTCATCGGCGAGAAAATCGACTGTTCATCGGGTCCTTTCATCTCTAACCTTCTGGCATGTCGATGGCCAGAACATCTAATTTTCTTCGCTGTGTCGACGGGTTGCTTGTCTATTTCATTCCGAGTTTTATCGGTGATTCGTTGTTCTAATTTCATCTGCCATATCGGGTCGATAATCATCTATCGCTCTGAACTTCATCAATGATAACATAGACTAACCACTGCATTGGTGGTCGGGTGCTCTGCGCATCGAGCGGTTAGTCCTTTCGGCTTTCGCAATGGCAGCCAACAGACCTCCTGAGTCTTCCGTGATTCACGATTTTGTCAATGGTCAGAGCGACTAGTCTCCGCAGCATCGACGCTCGGATGCACTCCTCGTCAGGTGATTAGTTCTTTATATGGCCGCAACGGCGGGCAGCAGAGTCACTATGGTCTACACGGGGCCCTCGTCGACGATCGGAGTAGTTGTTCATTGCGGCATCGGATCGATAGTTGGCTAGGCAGCCACAACTGTGGTTCACCTTCATTGAACCTCTTCCGATTGGAGATCCAATCCACTAACATTTTCTGATGGCCGATGATCTCGTGCCTTAGAAAATTTTTGAATTTTCCTTCTTCCATGGCTCTTCCTTCAACTATTCATCAGTGATGTCAACCACTATTCTTTTCCGATCGCCGATGATTTCGTTCCTTAGAAAATTTTTTAGAAATATTTCACTACGTCGACTGTCGAAACGACTTTTCACTGCGGCATCGGTGGTCGAAGATTCTACCGGTCAGAAACATAGTTGTCTAGCCATCCGCAACGACGGTGCAAGATCATCTAAACTCTTCCGATGTAGTCATCAAACTTTCACCGCGTTGGCAACCTGATCCTCTAGGAATCGGCGATGCGATCAACTAATCATTGTCGATCGCCAACAATTTTATGACTTAGAAAAATTTCCAAAAAAAATTCTTTAGTCTTTTCTTCTGCTGCTTCATCGGCTCAACCATTTCTTATTCTTTGTCGATCGCCGATAGTCAAAAAATCGGAGGTTATTTCCGCTAAGTGGAGCCGACATTTCGACGGTCTTCGGCTAATCTCCACCGAAACTACGGCTCCCCCATCCTCTATCCTCCGCCGACGGTCGACGAACCTTAGAGAAATTATGAAATTTTTTTGCCGGCTATCCTCTGTTGGGTGGTCATTAGACTAATCCTTCCGCTATGTCGAAAGAACTTCTCACTGAGTTCTCCAATGCGCTGATAATTCTAACACTTGAGCAAAATTTTTCAAAACCTTCTGCCGTCGGGTGGGCTTCAAACTAACACTTCCGCCGTGTCGAAGGAACTTTGCACTAAGTTCTTTGATGGGTCGACAATTCTAGCACTTAGAAATTTTTTGTGAATTTTCTTGTCATCACCCATTTCTCCGGGCTTCTTCTGGGCAGTAGGCAACCTGCCTCTGTTAACTATTTCTCATGGCACTCTGAGGCCCAATTGCTACAACATAAGCTCTGTCACTGCATATTCATGGGCCATTCAGGCCTATGCTACAACCTTTTCTCTGATACCACACTGTAATGTCCCCGGCCCTCCGAACGGCAAGATGACGCTACTAAACACCAAATCAAATGGGCATCTATCCCCATGAACATGAACATACATGCATATAATGCTAAAGCATGATACTTAAAAACATAAAACATATTATGAAGCATAATCATTCATATACACAATGGAAGCAAAACATATCAATCAGCATTTAACATGTACATCATCATTTATCAATGGTAAATATGGTTGTAGACACAAGTTAGGAAAGAATACTTATCTTATAGAGAACTTGTCCTGCAACCAGCTACGTCACTGCAATGTTTCACCCAACCATAGGCCCGTGTGCTCTTTAATCTTTCAGCAACGTTGCCACCCCCGAGTTGGGCATGATTTCCCCAGGAATAAGGAACTAGTAGGCTTACACATAGACAAGGATAACAACCCCACAAGGGTACACAGTTCAACCAAGCCAACACAGTTGGGTTAATCAAGCGAACAACGGATCAGCCAAGTCAACCAAGTTGGGTTTATCAAGCCATCTAGGAGCTGGGAAAGGTTAAATGCTAAGATGCTGAGCCCATTGAAGAGCTACAAACACCGACACCAGAACCAACCTAGCTTCTAGAACATCCACACACACCCAACACAAGGAAATCAATCCTTTCTCTGCAACGCAGTCCCTCAAACCCTGATCTCCCTTCCTGTGCTATTCGGGGGTTGTGGAGAAGAAATCCATCCCACTAGCTCTGTCTGTGTGGTTCCTAACCCACCGGGTTTATCAAGCACATCAGGCCCTCATTCACCACTCTAATGCAATCCGAGGACAAAACCACTACGTGCATGTAGCAACCCAACTATTAAAGCTTTAACAGGGGAAAAGCAACTCCTTGGATCGTTCTTGGCCCTATTGTGGCCAAAAAAATCCCATAGCCATCGATTGCAGCTAATTCACAAGGGAAAACACAACCAACAAAGGTGGAAAACAACAGCCAACGAACCACAAAAGAAAACCACAGTCCACGATCAATAACGAAATATCTGGATAACTACAATAGGAACACAGGCAAGAAGCCGATCCTCAACATAGATAGGAGGAAGACATATCACCAAGGAAACCACGAAAAACATTTCATAGTCTGACAATGGTGGAGTCAAAACACAGACTTTCTGTGTGAACAAGAGGAAGAACCGATCCTCAGGCCAACAATTGGTGAGGAAGAGGAGAACGAACGAACCCCCACACAATGGATTGTAATCCCTTTTAATTCCACTCTACATGGGGAAAACGAACAGCTCACGATCGGGATAGTGGACAGACCATCCGCAACCCAAAAGGCATGTCGTGGAGAGAGTGCAGGCGTGAGTGTAGGAGTTTTCCTACCAGCAAATAGATGCCCCAACTAACAACAGAACGATTAAGGTGGTGGTTGGATGAGGCAAGGGAAGGTGAGAAAAAAGAGTGGTGACACATGGCTTTTCCCACGGGATCCAGGTTTATCAATGCCCCCCTTAACCTCAGGAAATCATACCCCTTCTCAATTTGGTTGCAGTGAACCTAGCTGGTTGGGTTTATTTAATTAAAAAGCATAGTTACATGATGCCACAACTTAATATATGCCATATGTCCTGATATACTATCGGTGACAATTCCAATCCTAAACATAACATAACCAAATCGATGGTAGGGCCTTGGCCTTTAGCTCCGCACCATGATTATTTACCATGTATATATATATAATGTATATTTAATGCATCGGGGTCAAAACTGGGGTGTTACAGAATGATTGGGTTGTTGAAGAGGGACAGGGTGTTGACTCAATGCAAGAAATACTTCACTGAGTGATGGGAAAGGACTGGAAAATGAACATAAAAGTGATAAGATGGCGAGGCACTTCTAGTTAAAGCCATCGAACTCGGATGAGACTGTCTTCAATTTTTTCTAATTCTACCCATTTCACTCATACTATTAGATAACTCAAATTTGCGCATATTTGCAGTCATACTGGACAAAAATGACCAAACATAGAGAATGGAGTCAATACATATCCTACTGATAACAATGAATCCTATTTATCAATATTCCATAAGAAGCAACATGATTGGTAATTGACTGCAGCTGCTAGGAAGGAATCCATGGGGTCATGCCAAATCTGGATATGTGTACTGTGTTGGCCCTTCGAATAATTGAAAGGTGGGAAAAAGTGGTTAATCATGAGGAAATATTGAGTTCACGTTTGGGTGATGCAATCATTCTCAATGCCGTCAGAATCCGAATCGATTCAAGTTCATCAAATCATAGAATTTGATGGTCTGTAGAACATTTTTTCCCTTTTAAGTGACGTATTTAACACTCAGTTGAAAATTATGAATGTATATGATAGGTATGGAAAAGCAAAAACCGCCATGTACAGGTTTATAAGATTGCATGGCGTATTTAACACTCAATTAGTTCAGAACGTGTATTACAGGTTGACGTATGGGAAAATGAAAACCGCCATTTGGAATTTTAGAAAATTAGATGACTAGTAAAACTATAAATTATTTTCATAGTTATACTGACCCCTTATAGACTATTAGAAAATTATATTCATAAATTACTACAATCCATAATGTGACTTTCTGCCATGGCTTATATTCCCTACCTTGAGCACATTGTCAATTTGTCATCATCAGAATATTGAGAAGTACTTTTCCAACCGAAACAAAATCAAGAAGACTTGATTCTTTAGAATGAGGTAACTTCAATAAAACCGAATATAGAGAAAGTACTCGATGTATATTCAACGACAGATTGCAGTATATTTTTCTTAACAATGGCAGACTGTAGTATTTTTTTATAACAAAGCTAGGCTAATGAGTTGTTTAAGTAACTCTCTCAATTCCATCCATGGAATTTTTCAAAGTTCCTGCCAAATTAGAGATCATATTAAACAACTTGATTCACAAATTCAAAATCATTTCCTACTAAATGCACCACCTGCATCTTAACTACGTACAAATAAAAAAAATACGTAGAAATAAAAAATAATTATAATTGCAGGTTTAATAATGTTCCAAACGACGCTTATTTAATGTGATGTAGAATCTGGAGAGTTGTAACTTGCTCTTAACCCACATTCAGTCATAAATTTTGGTTCCTAACTCATGTTCAACCTGCGTGTGACCCATCTTCTTGCTCGAAAACTGACTAGATATCTAATTTTCTGGATAAATATTTTTCTAATTTCTAACTCATCCACCGTATTTCAATAAAAAATAATATTTGATGGGCCATGACCAAAATTCTAACCAATAAAAAAAGCATCTTTGGCCATTATTCTTAATCAAATAGGATACACACTAGAGTTAGATAGAATGTTATGGTGTTTCTTTAGATTACTATATTTAGATTACCCCAATTTTTTTTAATTGTAATCTGGGTGTTTGTAGAGGTACAATAGTCCACTATTATGGCTGCAATATAAGGACATGAACAAATACAACACCATTCTAATTTTCCTACTTCTCGAAGTACATTTGATAGGACTACTTCATGTAATATATGTTTCCATGTCTATATTACTTTACATGCCAATCTGGATTTTTTTAATATAATTGCATGTTATATTACAAATATATGAGCTTCTCTTTGAGAAATTCCTCTTTTAGAACATGTTTGTTTGGTTGACAATTCTCTAGCTGGTTATTTGCAAGGCTATATATATGCTATGTTTTCAACTCTTTAATATACCGGTTGTGATATATTTTCATTTTATTTCCTTCTATTAGTTTATTAGATGTATTTCATATATTGTTGTTATGTCGACTATCTATATGGTAGGTGATTGGAGAACAAAGAAAAATGCATCATTTTCTACCATAGAAAGCTCCTCATGGGAGGGAGTCCACTCCAATATTACCCAATTCTCTCAAATCATACCTTCTCATCTTGAGTGCTTCATGTTGCATAATCTTCAGAGCTTTCATGCTTCATAGAAAGAGAACACCGTCAACATTTTCGAAGAGGTGAAAACATCAATGATTCAAAACACCATCATGATTTGCAACATTCAATTATTTATAGAGAAACATAATTTTTCTAAAAATTTAGAGTAATTATAAGTTAGCATATGTGTTACATCTTATAAGTTAGCATATGTATATTTTATGATTTTTTTTTATGGCTCGTTTGTTGCGTATTTTATGTATACTCACTAAAAGTAGTCATATTAATGCACTCGATGGTTCTCTCATTAGAATATACAAGAAAAATATTAATGCTCAAAGTTTTTTGGGGTTTGGTCTCAAACATAATGACTTTGGATACGGGTATTGAAACTCCATAAAGAACATTCCAAACTTTATCTCAAATAGAAACTTTGGAATATATGCGAATTTGTGTAATTTGATAATTTATTTTGGTATTTCTCCATCTCTAACGCTGAATTCTCAAGAAACAACTTAAATTATAATAATTATTTGGATTTCAATTTATAAATTCAAGTAATTTGATCATTTATCTGGGACTCCATTTTGATTCCAAGATCTAGTTTGTTGTTTAAATGTTGTTTATTTTAAAGGAATTATGATTTTTTTTAAAATTACTACTATATAAATAGATTAAAATTGCAAATTAAAAAAAATACATAGATTTGATGACATCATTGGTATGTTAACTCTAAATCTATTAATTGTGGAGAGGCTTGTATTTTTAAGTTTTTTTATCTCTTCAGTCTTCAATAGATATAGGATTAATTATAATTATTCACACATTATATGTTTATGAATTTTTATATTCTTCTTATCAGGGTTATTAAGAGAGTTTTTTTTATAAAGAGTTATGCAACTCGTCTGTAACATCCCTTTACTATGCCAATACGAAATACAAATGTAAGTATGTGGCATTGTAAGTATCGATTCTAACTTCCTAAAAGTTGTGATATATAGTTAGGGAGGTTGATAGCTTGACATGACAAAAAACGATTGGGGACGAATCCACTAGGGGGAGGGTTGGTTGGATGGAATTCCGTGTGTTTTTAGAGGACGGGTGTCATCTAAGTGCCGCAGGAACCTAAAGGAAAATATAAATTACGTATGTGATAACTTAACATTTTAAGTGTCTATCTAAGTCGAAGACGAGGGTTGCTTTCCACAATTGTTTAGCATAAAGATGATTATTGTTGAGGATCTTAAGATAAACTAATAAACATCCTATTATAATTACTATATTATTCAAGCTAAGGAATCCCAAAAAAGATATCATTAAAGACTAAAAGGAAAACAACTAAGTTATATATATATATATATATATAAACTTTATACATATCATTGCAATTACTTAGTATATTTTGCACAAAATATGAGCGTGCACCTCTCTTTACATTATGATCATAGATATATTTAAAAACAAAACAAATGTAATTGTCAAATAATCAACTTATGAAGTCTCCTTGATTGAAAAAAAATGGAAGCCTGCTTTCTCCATTTGTCTCCTTGAGAATCAAAATGTTTCTTATTTAAGTTTTTACGATTTTTTTGGAGGGCGCGCACTCTTGGGTAGAGTTTTTCTTAAAGAAGGATCTGAGGTGGAATCAGATTTGGAATTAGATACAAATCCATGAATCTAGTAGGCGTTTCCTTGCATGCGTTTACTTATGCGTTGTAGATCTTAGCTACAGATCTAGGAATCAATAAGTGTTCCATGCATGTGTTTGGTCTGTAGTATGTTTTTTTATTATACATTACAATTCTGAACCTTTGCATCCATTTTCGGTGTTTTGACATGTTGTATGCATTTGTATTATAAGTCAAATGGATGTAGCTTGGGTGGTTGGGAGGAATGAATGTTACCCTCCCCACCCAAGTTCTACTCTTATAAGTGACATGATGCTCTTGTGGAGCCCTTTGTAATAAATGTTGTGAATGATGAGCTGGCCATACCTTGATTCAGTTTGAATATCAGATATTGGGATTTTTCGTGGAGTAGCCCTCTAACAAATGGTGAACCACATTTTACATGCATTTGTATTATACATTACTGATCTGAACCTTTGCATACGATTCCATGGTCTGTGTTTTGACTATACATTACATATTTTAACCTTTTGCATACGTATCTATGGTTTGTGTTTGGTTTGTAGTATGCATTTTTATTATACATTATTGATATGAACCATTCATGTATTTAGTCTCTTGCCTGTGATTTTAGAAGACCTAAAATGTATTTAATCCATGGTCTGCAATTTTAGAAGACCTTTGATGTATTTAATCCCTTGTCTGTGATTTCAGAAGACCTCTGATGTATTTAATCCATGGTATGTGATTTTAGAAGACCTCTAATGTATTTAATCCATGGTCTGCGATTTTAGAAGAACCATGATGTATTTACTCCATGGTCTATGATTTTAAAAGACCTAGGATGTATTTAACCTATGGTCTGCAATTTTAGATCTAGGTACACATGATTGTCTGCATTTTTAAATGGGGGAAATACCTCTTATACATATTTTTACTTCCTTGACTGCATTTTTTTTTAATCTTGGAAAGACCTCTAAAGTATTTTAATTCCCTGTCTCCATTTGAAATCCTTATCTAGGAAGTTTGTTTTTTGAATCCTTGTATGATGTTGATTATACTCGTAGAACCAGGGGTTTTTTGTTATGCGTATGGATTATCAAAAGTTTAATGGTTACTATGATTTCTAAGCTTGATTTGGAAAGGGATGTTCACTGGAGCTAAATAATTAAAGTTAAACCCTACATTGTTAAAGTGGGTTGGGATGTGACTTTAATAACCAAGTCACCTTATGAACCTTAAAGAGATTCTCACTATAAACTTGCCTTAGTGGATTCATCGCCCACCTCGAGGGTGGCTCTAGGAAGAATAACACACGCCAAATATAGTCAACGGTTGGGAGGAAAGTCGATGTCATGCTTTCAGTCACTTAAGTCCTATTATATTAAATAAATAACCCTTTAATGGTTAGATTTTGATTATGGAAATATTGTATTTTATTACAAGCTTATTATGTTCTTCGTTATATAGTTTACGATGGTAAAGTTATTTGATGATTTATAGTGCTCCTATTAATTTATGAACTAACATGATTGTCAACTAGTTGTGACTACAAAGAATGGGTTTAAAGGGTAAGTTGATCAAGAAACTTATTAATGGCATGGTCCTGATGTGGAAAAAGAGTTAGATTATTCTATGAAGAAAGTATGGTGGAAGCAATTATATAGTTTTTACATGTATACATATTTATGAATGCTCATATCGTTAATGTTGTTGAAAAGTTATCACGGAAGACATAGAGATACTTACCCTATTTACTTTTATTATCGAAAGGAATGAAGCTAACTAACCTTGTTATCTATCTCAACAGTCGATTCAGGGAATTCATACCCCATCCCCTATAATTTGTGCCTTGGAGATTGGGTACATTTCAAGGGGTTACTTGTTATAGAGTATGTTAATTATAACTAAAGAGTATGTACATTATGTAATGGTTATAAGAGTAATTTAAGCAAAGAAAAGGACATGAGTCTTCTATTTAAGATTGTGTTATGTTTGTCATTTCTAGTCGTGAGAATGATTATTGGTGGAAAGATCACATTCTAAACTTAGTAAAATTAATCTTTATACTTTATTATGTAAAGGAGTGAGTATTAGGTACTAACAAATGTCAAGAATTTTAAAGTCATCATCTTTAAAGCGTAAATGTTGAAAGGCTTTATATTCATAGAATATATGAATAAGGTTAAGGAGTATGTGTTTTTTTGTTGACATTCGAATACTCATTACAAGAAAATAAGGTAGGAGTAATAGAATTAAAGTTATATGTCTTCTTACGTTTAGGATTCTAGAGATGTACTATATTAATGACTTCGTCCTGAAACTGTAGAAGAAAAAATTTTACCCCATTTTCCCAAAATTTCATTGAGGAAGTCGGGTATATTACAAGTGGTATCAGAGCCACATGTTCAACAATGGACCCTTAATGGTCCAATATGATGAAAATGGATAAACTAATGTTTTCATTTTTTCCAAAAAGACAATTGAAGGGGAATGAAACTTACCATAAGGGAGCTCATGACTGTGAAAACTGATACTATGCTCAATCTAATTCGTTGGTTCAACCATCTAACCCTAATAAGTTTTATTTTCCTATAATGTTGCTAAATATGCTATCACAAAACCTATTGGACAAGCATGTAAGAAAAAAGAAAAAAAAATCCTACTAAAATGTTATCCATTTCCAATTTGTAATTAAGGTATTTAAGCCTATCACATTGTTTGAAGAAAAGATATAAAATTTGTTCTATTTACAGGATGTATTAGACAAAAATTTTAAGAAATTGAAACAAGTCCTATGAACATAATAACCCATATAGGATTTTAAGGAACACTCTTTTAACTTTGGAAAGTGTTATACCATTTTGATTTGTTTACTAACCAATAGGATACCTAGAGTTGTAACCCAATATTCTAAGGTACCATAGCTTCTTGAGAAGATAATTATTATGATTGTAGGGTTCTATCAAAATCTTATAGAATTATATTTGCAAATTTTCGATCTAGTATTATGCATTTACCATCTCGGGTTAGAGATAAACCTTTGAACGAGTTCTGGTCGTAGTTTTGTCATTCTTTCATTTACTTCTTTCTCTGTATTAAATGTTTTAACAACATCCAAATTACTGGATAGTGTGAAAGAGTTCGTTGTATTCTGAAATATAGTAAATGTAGGCATGAATCAACATACTCGTAAATTAAAGACTGATGTTCTCTCGCATAAATCAACTTACAATCTAGGGAGCATAAATCAGCTTACAATCTAGGGATTGTATGTTTGTTTTTATAAATTCTTATATAGGTCACTAAACATTCCACCCGGGAGTGTTAAAACTAGTACTGGCACCTGGAAATAGATAAATGCTTCATCTTTCAAAACCTGGAATAGATAAAATCTTTCATGTTATTTTTACATACGATTTTGGGTCTTGAGTTAACCGTGGAATGGATATACCATATAGGGTGAATTAAGCTTCTGTTTTAGTTAAGATATTTTTTCTATCATCATAGGTAATGAATTAATAGACTTAAAAATTGGTTAGTTTCTCGTTATGGAATTGTAGTGAATGATAAGAGAAGTAATATGTTATTTTCTTTCTAAAAAAGTTGCTATCTTGTGTGTGAATATGCATCATTATAAAGTGAATGTTATTCAGAAGTTGCTAATTATTGTTTTGTGAATGTTTCATGTAGAATACAATGAATTCCATTTTCTTTACTAAGTAGATGCTAAGTGAGATATGAAGTAAATGTTAAAATTGTTGTGAAGTGAATATTATGTTGACCAGGGGTTAAAAGCTGGGTATTTAGGTTGGTTGCAATAATACATTGGTTTTTAATAATGTATTTTTGTATATAATTGTTGGCATGTAAGTAAAACATAAGAATTGGATTGTATACATGAAGACTATTTCTTTATCATTATTTTTATACATTTTCTTGATTTGCGACAACATTCCTTAAAGTTATTTCTTTCAAATGAAGGAAAAAATGGAACTAGGTTACTGATGGACTTGCACTAAAGTATAGCTAAGATATTATAGGTAGTAAAATGTATTGTTCATAGAATTGATGATGTTATTAGTTGTATAGAAAGAGTGCACCAGTATAAAGGCTCTTATATTATTTCATGTTGTACAAGAAATGTTGTGACAAAATATCATAATGAACCAAAGTTTTGACCATATCTTAAGGAACTAATATGCTAGTGATGGTATAGTTAAACTCCTAAGCATAGGAAATGATAATGATCAAAATGTAGCCGATTAATAGTTGATTAATCAGTATCCAAAATTATTTGTAAATGGGCTTATTGTTGAGGAGTTAACAATATGATGTTAAGATAAACAAGAGCAAGAAAATAATGTGTATAAAATTGGTTTCCATGAAAAACAGAATGGGAAAGAAGAATGTACAGGAGATACATCTTTTCCCCTCAACCATCTAGACACCAATATGCATCCTTTGGGGAATCCCGGGTGTAAGACGTATGGTTATACTTCTTTCCACACACCTTCATGCCGTAAGAGGACTATCATGGGAGTGGGGGCACCATGAAGAGAATGACCTCTAGGTATTATGGTGTCTGGGAAGAAAAGTGTCTGAGCTTGGTGAAGCACCCTAAATAACATAGGTAGGAGATACACCCGAATGTTGAAGATAGCTAGAGAAGGGTATCATCCTCATGTTGGGTAACTTGAATGTACTGTTAGCACTTGGAGTGCTTACTTGGATGGAGGACATCCAAGAGAAACTAGAGGATGCTTAAAAAAATTACAAATAGTGCTCGTAAAAGGGTGTATGTGCTTTAAGTAGTTTTGTATACCCGTGGGGGTATACTTACCTATTGATGAATAGAATAAATAGAATTTCCAACCTTTGTAAGTCATGAAATTAAATAGTGTTGAAATTTGATTTATGCATATGTTATTGATCTTAGTTAGACATGTACATGTACGTTTTATAATTTGGGTTGGTTACCTAAAAAAATTTGATGTAATCCTATTAGTCTAAACGATTAAGGTATGTATAGAAAGTCAAGAATTGACTAAGAGGATTGTCTCCTAAAGATTTACAATGAAGAATACTCCAAAATTTAAGTAAATATTTTTTACTTATGCATTCTTTTGTTAAATTTAGAGGAATGTATATTTATGATGATATTCAAGGAAGACCTCATAATATTGTGCATAGAATAGGTTAAAAGACAACAAAGTTGAAGGATATCACAAAAGACACGAAAGAAAGCAATGAGAACTTGAAGAATAAATGAAGACAAAGTTTTGACGAACATGAAATATAGAGGATGGTGTTAATTTTTAAGGGGGGAAGGATGTAACATCACTTTACTAGCCCAACTGGAAATACAAATGAAATTGTGCAGAACTGTAAGTATAGATTCTAACTTCCTAAAAGTTGTGATAGAGAATTAGGGGGATGAAATCTTGACGTGAAAAAAAAATATTGGGGATGAATCTACTAGGGGGAGGGTTGGTTGGATGGATTTCCGTGTGTTTTTAGAAGATGGGTGTCATCTAAGTGCAATAGGCACCTAAAGGAAAAGATAAATTGTGTACTTGATAACTTAAGATTTCATGTGTCTTTCTAAGTCGAAGACGGGGGCTTTTTGCCACATCCGTTTAGTATAAAGATGATTATTTTTTAGGATCTTAAGATTGGCTAGTGACCATCCTATTATAATTACTATATTATTCAGGCCAAGGAAGCCCATGAAAGATATCATTAAAGCCCATGAAAGATATCATTAAAGACCTAAAGAAAATAAGCTAAGTTTGTCACATACATACATACATACATACATATATATAGATACATACATATATACATACACATACATATATATCTATATCTACACACATATATATATATATATATGTATGTATGTATGTATATGTATGTATATATACATATATCTATATATATATACATACATATGTGTGTACATATACATATACATATATGAGAAACTTTATATATATCATTGAAATTATTTAGTATATTTTGTAGAAAATATGAGGGCAGGACTGTCTTTACATTATGATCATATATATATTTAAAAACAAAACAAAAAATGTAATTTCCAAATAATCAACTTATGAAATATGTTATGGCTCATTTTCATACACCCAAATTTGAAGAGGTGGAGCAGGGAAGGAAGTGTCCACCATGGAATAAGAAGTCGGTGTAGATCAAGGAGGACACGTGAATGTGTTTGTTAACTTTTAGTTTGTTGTCTCCATTCGGAATGACAGTGTGAGTTTAAAACTATTTGCATTTATGTTATACAAAAAGGAAGGGATATGAGATATGTTATGGAGGATACGATACCCCTTGGAGAGATTTCTGGGAGTTGTCTCCTTGATTGAAAAACGTGGAAGCTTACTTTCTCCATTTGTCTCCTTGAGAATCAAAATATTTCTTATTTAAGGTTTTACGTTTTTTTTTTTTTTTTGTAGGGCGTACACTCTTGTAGTAGAGTTTTTCTTAGAGAAGAATATCATCTGGAAGCGGATCTGGAATTGGGAAGGGGTTTCCTTATCTATGCTTCCAGCTGCGTGTTTAGCTATGGATCCATGAATATGGTAGGCATTTCCTTGCCTGCGTTTACATCTGCATTGTGGATCTTATCTATGGAACCAGGAATCAGTAAGTGTTCCATGCCTTCATTTGGTATGTAGTATTTTTTTTTATTAGACATTACAAATATGATCCTCTACATACATTTCCAATGTCGGTGTTTTGGCATGGTGTATGCATTTTTATTATACATTACTGATCTGAACCTCTGCATACAATTCCATGGTCTTTGTTTTGACTATAGATTACATATCTGAATGTTTACATACGTCTCCATGTTCTACGTTTGGTCTATAGTATGCATTTTTATTATACAATACTGATATGAACCCTTCATGTATTTAATCCCTTGTTTGTGATTTTAGAAGACCTCTAATGTTTTTAATCCATGGTCTGTGATTTTAGAATAGCTCTGATGTATTTAATCCATTGTATGTGATCTTAGAAGACCTCAAATATATTTAATCCATGGTCTATGATTTTAGAAGACCCCTAATGTATTAATACATGCTCTACCATTTTAGAAGAAATCATATATAATTAATCCATGGTCTATGATTTTATAAGACCTCTGATGTATTTAATCCATGGTCTACAATTTTAGAAGAACTCTGATGTATTTAATCCCTTGTTTGTGATTTTAGAAGACCTCTGATGTATTTAATTCTTTTCTTGTGATTTATATCTGGGGAAATATTAATATTTCATATGTTAGACTAGATATCATTAGTTTTCAATTCAAATTCAGAGTAGTAGCATATGCAGAATCACTGATAGAAACAAAATCAAAAGATAGACACAATATTTATCCTCAGAAAACCTAAAAGGAAAGAAAACCCAGCAACACTTCCTCTATATAAGGTTTATAAGATATAACCCCAAAACATGTATTCTCCTCCTTGTTGTTCTCTCTCTCTCTCTCTCTCTCTCTCTCTCTCCTAAGCGCTACACAAGTGAGTGATTCTTTGTTCAAATAAGAAGAATAGATCTTCTATTTATACAAATTGAGCCAACTGGCTTTTACCCTAAATAAGTCGGTCCCCCTAAGCTATCTGGGATGACTTCACCTAGGAAGACTCAAAACAATATTTTATAATATTCATTAGGGTACTAATGACATGAATTACAATGGAGGCTTTACCTCATGACTCTATGATGAACAATTAAAATAGTAACACCCCGACGAAGGAATAATAACCAGTGTTGCGAACATCGGCGCGGCAAAAAAATTGGCAGGGTCCAGGAAACATCGTTTTGGGATATCTCGGTAATATATTGGCAAACATCGGCAATAAATCGGCAAACTTAAAAAAATACAAAAATATTCAATTTCACCCTAAGAAAAAATCGAGAAAAAATCGACAATATCTCGGGATAAATCGAGAAAAAATTAGGAAAAAATCAGCAAAATCATTGGAAAATATCACCTCAAAAAAATCAACAATATCTCGGGATAAATCGAAAAAAAATCGGGAAAAATTCGCAAAAATATCGAGAAAAAATCGGCCCGATTTTTTCAGCCCGAGCTGAAAAACTCAAAATTTCTTGGACATCGACAATTTCTTGGCCGATGTTGGTAACACTGATAATAACATATCCCTTGGGTTATATAAGTAAAATACATTTAGAATAGCCTTTGAAGTTACAATATTTCAACACTCCTCCTTAACGAGAAGGTTATTCTACTGACAACATCATCATAGACTATAGGAGAACAAAGAGACGATATCTTCAGCAGTATCGAGGTAATACATCTATACGTCACATGAATTTTTGACAATCAATAACTACAACAATTATTCTTCAATGTCTTCATCTTCTACATCACACGATCGCTTGATCCTTTTGTAGCAACGCTTTGACCTTTTGATCCTTCATAATAGCACTTCGATCTTCAAATCCTTTGCAACAGTACTTCAATCTTCTTGATCCTTTGCAGTAGCACTTGGATCTTCTTAATCCTTTGTAGAAACACTTTGATCTTCTTGATCCTTTGCAGAAACACTTCAATCTTCTCGATCCTTTGCAAGTGACAGTTCAATCTTCTTAATCCTTTACAACAACATTTCGATCTTCTCGATCCTTTGCAGCAACACTTTGATTCTTTTGATCCTTTGCAGCAACACTTCGATCCTTTCAGTCCTTTGTAGCAGCGCTTCGATCCTTCTTGGTCCTCTACATCCATTCTTCGATCTACTTGATCATTTTTCGTTGTACTTCGATTTACTTGATCCTTTTCCACCATGTTACCTATAGTACATATGATCTCTTTGCGAGATTATCAATCCCTATCACTTTAGGACATATATCCAAGGATGACGCAATCCTCCATAATCTTGGTCCATAGTATCGACCAACTGAATCATCTACAACTGAGTGTAGATATCGACCGCACCTAGATTACGACCCTGGCGTCGATAAGGACTCATCGTAGATGTAACAATAAAATAATAATAAATTAATTTTAAATATAATTAATATTAATTTATTATTAGTAAAGAATAGTTAAAGTCAATAGTTGTGCCCTTTGGTGAAAAGGTGCAAGACATGCTTAAAGCCCAAGAAATTCTAATTATTAATCATCTTACACATTATCAATTATTCTTACTTATCCATTTATGGATTAATTATTCTATCTACATTGGGTTTTTACCTAAAAAAAAGATTTTACCGCTCGAGTGGTATCAAAGCCCCTTCTTGGACATCTCCACTTCAGCTTTTGGATAAATTCAGACATTGTTTGAAATTTTGAGGGTTTCCCTAAAATTAGATTTTTGACCACCTTATCTTTTTTTAACTTATAAAAAAAGGAAAACGAAAACAAAAACAAAACAAAAAGTAAAAAACAAAAGAAAATAAAGAAAAAGTAAAAAATTAAAAAAAATTAAAAAAACAAAAGAAAAGAGAAAAGAGAAAGCCAAACCAACACATGGTTTTGTTTTCCCAAAAATCAAAAGGAAGAAAACATTTTCAAAGAAGTCAAACTCAAAGGATTTCATAAGAAGAGAAAGGAAGTAATTTAAAAAGTTACAGGAGTATTCTTACTCAATATTATATTGAAAGGATTTACTAAGAAGATAAAGGAAGTAATTTAAAAAGAATTTTTTTAAAGAAACTAAAGTTTTATGTGAAAGGTTATTTAAGTTCATAAATAATCTATTTAAAAAAAAATCACTATTTTGGAAAATATAATTATCATTACATTTTCAAAACTTAAAAAATATTTTTTATAAAAATAATTATTATTTGTTTGAAATAATAATTATTTATTGTGAAAAAATGCATATTAAGCTATATATATAGTTTATATAACATTAATAATAATATTATTATTAATTAACTAAATTAAGAATTATTGTTATCTAACAAAGTTTAGCAAAACTAGAGCCTTATGATGAAAATCAAGAAAGATTCCCTAAGACCTACTCAGAAGTATCCATTAATATCCTAAAACTTGAAGGATCTATTCAAGGAAAAAGGTATCCACATTGCTATTTGTCCTCCTAAAAAGGAAAATCTCATTAGTGATGGTTTGGAGAATCAATTATCAATCCCAAAATCAAGTATAGTCGAAAAGAGATATAACTACAATGCGAAGCAATATGAAATTCTGAACTTACAACTAACAATTAATGAATACAAGTTCACATCCCAATTCAATGTTTCGACTATATTTTTAAATGAAGATGACATCATTCTAGGTTCACCCTCTATAGAAACATTAGGATCAATCATCTTAAATATGAAGAAATAGTTTTTAACGTTTTCATATAAGAAGAAGCAACTCACACTAAAGGATGTTTCAATGAAATCGGATTCAGAGGATGCGTCATCTGAATATTTCAAAGACATTTTGAAGATGATTTCACAAGATGATCAAAAATCAAGACAAAAGACGTAGAAATAATTAGACAAAGTCACCATGGATAAAGAAGAAGAGATGTCTCATTTAAGAGATCATAATCAGAATTTGCTCCTTCAATTCAAGAAGGTGAAAGATAGAGCACATCACCATCAAAAGATAAAGGAGGAAAATAGAGTTATGCAAAAGATTTTATTAGAGTTTAAAGACAATGTGAAATCACAAGAATAAACAATCAATAATCTTAAGAATGATAAATATTTACTTGGAAGCAACTTGGTGAACATTCAGGAAAGGACATCAAAACCTTCGGGCTCGAAAAAACAAGTTGAGGAAAAAGAATAAAATACAAATCCAGTCATCAATACAGTTAAAAAAATAATCAATCCAAAAGAAGAAAAAACAACTAAAACTCCTTATTGACACCCCAATTATAAACGTCCTTTTGACGAACGACAGGGTCAATATGAACACACATAGAGGAGAGATGATGTCAGACGAGCAAGAACATCAAATCAAAATACAAAACAACAAACAAGAAGAGCCATCCCACAAAGTGATCAAATAGATTCAATACAAATAAATTTGGGATGGACTACATCAAAGACGATGCAGCAATTCTTCTAGGGAATTCGTAACTCGTATCGCCTCATTTCATCAAATGTCACAATGACTAAACATAAAAGATGGAGAGATAACATTAAAAGTAAAAAATAAAACGTAATCATTGTCGTCAAATAAGCTTTGAGGAGAAAGCTTCCCTCAAGGGGAAGGAAATGTAACAATAAAATAATAGTAAATTAATAATACATATAATTAATATTAATTTATTATTAGTAAAGAACAATTAAAGTCAATAGTCATTCCCTTTGGTGAAAAGGTGCAAGACATGCTTATATAATCCCAAGAAATTGTAATTATTAATCATTTTACACATTATTAATTATTTGTACTTATCCATTTATGGATTACTTATTCTATCTACAATGGGTTTTTACCTAAAAGGATGATCTTACCACTCTAGCCATACCATTGAGGTTAGGACCACTCATGAGTGAGTGTTATACTACGGTATCTACACTTTTCTGTAGGCATACTCTTCCATGCAATAGTATTGTCTGCAGAGTAGATCTCAACCACACACAAAATGTCTGCCCTCATCGTAGAACATCCTTACCACTGAGGTTAGGACCACTCCCAAGTGAGTGTTATACTACAACGCCTATGAGGACCCATCATAGATCATCCATACCACTAAGGTTAGGACCACTCCCAAACGAGTGTTATTCTATGGAATCTACATATGAATGCAGGTATACTCTCCATACAAGAGTAATATCTGCAAAGCAAATCTCGACCAGATGTAAATGACGACCCTGTCATCCGTGAGGACTCATTGTAGAGCGGGCCTTACCACTGAGGTTTGGACCACTCCTAAGAGATTGTTATTATATGGTATCCACAAATGAATGTGGGTAATCTCCATGCAAGAGTAACATCTGTAGGGCCATCCTTAGCTAATAAGGACCAACCTGCTATCCTCAAGACATGATACTATCGTCCATAAGTGAATGTTGGACCTTGCCAGAATCTTCAAGCACAATTGGATTCTTTCATGCTGGAGAATCACCATCATCCCATCATCGATGCAAGTCTCATCATCACTCCCCATTTTCTGGGAGGATCCATATTATCAACCTACTCCCCCTTTGTCCGAAGAGGGTTCATATCTTCGACATGTTCTTCCTTTCTGAGGAGAGTCCATATATTCGACTTGTTCTTCCTTTCCGAAGAGGGTCCATACCTTCATCATTTGTAGTACCATCATTGTTCCTCCTTGTGAGGAAAGTCTTTTGAAATACACCAAGCTTGTCACAAAAAATATTCAAACTTTACTTGAGATAAAGGCTTGGTCAGTACATCAACAAATTTCTCATCGGTACTCACATACTTGAGCTTTATAGCTCCCTTTTGTACCATATCCCTTATATAAAAATATCGGATTTCTATGTGCTTTTATTTATCATGGAACACCATATTCTCTGTCATTGAGCCGAGAGGCTCTCTACAGCCCAGTATGGGGGAGATCTTGTAACGTTACATAACGTTATGTAACGTTACGTAACGCTATTTTTATTAATAAAAAATAGATTTTTTAATTATAAAACAAAATAAATGTCAGCCAGGAAAACAACCTAATATGGGGGAGATGTTGTAATCTTCCTACCTAACAAAACAATAAAAAAGTAAAAATTTAATTATCCCAAAAAACACGTGGATCATAAAAAAAACACAATATGGGGGAGATGTTGTAATGTTCCTACCTAACAAAATAATAAAAAAATAAAAATTGAATTATTTGCAAAATAATGTTGGCCTTTTAAACAATGCATGGTTTTATTGTATATGATTTAGGAGGACCGGGCACATGGTTTTAAAAACATGTGCAAGGCCTCCTAAAAAAACCCATGGTTTTATTCTACATGGTTTAGGAGGGCCTTGCAAATGGTTTTAAGACCATGTGCAAGGCCTCCAAAACAACCCATGGTTTTAGGAGGGCCTTGCATATGGTTTTAAAACCATTTATGGTGAGATGTTGTAATGTTCGTTCCTAACAAAATAAAAAATAATATTAAATATTATATGTTGGCCATAAATAATATTAAATATTAATAATACATATATTATATGTTGACCTTAAATAAAAAGATGTGTCTTTTGGTTTGAATCAAATCAATCGTATATATATGACACACCAAAATTGATAGCTCATTGAGTGTAATACCTAAGAATAGGTTTGCACCTAGAGAGATTTGATCCCTCTCGGCGCTTGATAGAGCCTAGGATTTGGATCTACGCTGGTATTTATACAACTATGGTTGTCATAAAGAATCACGGTGGTATCCAACTCCATGTCAAATAGTCTTGACATCAATTTTCAAAGCCATATCGCTTCACAACTAGCGGAGCAAGCTGCAATGTACTCTGCTTCAGTTGTACTGAGAGCAACACTGGACTGTTTCTTACTACACCATGAGATTATGAAATATCTTAGACCATAACTTCCGGGTGAAAACATAAAGTTGGGAAACACTTTTGCTTTTTTTTTGACAAAACAAACAACAAAATTTTATGTTTTTCAACTTCAATTCCTTCAAACCAATATCTCCCTTAGGAATTTCACCTTGAAGTAAACACATAGGGTTTAGAGAATTGAATTATCTATGTACTCATAATTTTTTTTTAAATTTATCGATTCATAGTGGGGAAAATTTGACGTTCACAAATGACATATACTTTAAAATTTTAAGTATGAATAATGAGTGACCTATGTGAACCATATTTTTCTTAGAGATAGTTATTCATTTTAGGGAAACAAAATTTATACTCATAATTTACACACATTGAACTTGTGCATGGACTATATTTTGAGGTTTTTCGGACTTGAGAACTATTTTATATTATTTATCGAAACACAATAAGTTACAAAAATGGTGCATTATTGACACATGTTGGTGAGATTCAATTTTATTTTTAGTGCGACTCTTATTGCAAAAACTAAAAGTACCCTTTTGAAGAGGACAAGGCAATCATGATCTCTATGAATTTTTCAAATTTTTTGGTGTTGTCTTTGTTATGATATTGAATTTTCATTTCAGGTGATTTTCAGAGTAATAAAATTCTTGAGGGATGAGGTTTAAAAAAAAATTATTAATAAATAGAAATTCAAATTGAAATGAAACAATTATTATATAATTATAAACTAAATTCAGAGATGAATCCATTGCTACCAAGTCTGATAAATAATGTTCAAAATTTGCAGGGGTTTGGGCTTGCTAAAGTTGTAGGGTCCAGGAAGATGCCAGATATTTTTGCAAGTTTTGTTGACCATGAACTATCGGCCAAAAAAATATCTTCCAAACTCTTGGATGAGAGTTTAGTTCAAACTCTCATCCGAGAGTTTTGAAATTCTCATTCGAGAGTTTTAAAAAAAATACAACGACGATGATTGGTTCAAATTCTTGTCCTAGAGTTTTATTAAACTCTCATCCCAGAGTTTGAAATATCACAAACTATCGGCCTTGAGTTTTAGGTTGACTTTTTTTCGCATGCTCATCCACGCGCCCTCTTTCTTTTCACTCTATTGTCATAAAATTGTTTCCCAGGTTTGCTTTTTCACCCATCCACCTGATGTGCTCTTTTTGTCTACGGAACTTCCTACCTAATTTGAATCTGTATATCCATATAATCTGTAGTCATGGTCTCTACCATAGTAAATTCCCAATTCTATCATACCTTTTGGGTACCTCATCACATGCTTTGCAACTATCAAATGAACCCGTCCAGATTTAACTAGATACTGACTCAAGGTGTTCACAACAAAGCATATATATGGCGTTGTGTTCGTCGGATACATTAATGAGTCAATAATTTGTTTGTACCGAGTTATATCTACTAACTCTGATGTCTCATCAGACAACAACTTGAGGTTGATGTCCATGTCATGTTCCCAATTAAATAATTTCCAAATAAGACTATTTGCAAATAATGTTTCACAAACCTACTAGTTCCCTAGGTTGATATGGAGACATAAATTTTGTAATAAAGGGATATGGGACCCAAAAGGAATTTATTTTACCATATTCAAATTTAAATGGGTCACATAAATGATAAATTCTAATAAAATAAGGTGGCATGGGTTCATGAAGACACTTGAAAGATTGTGGAGTATTTGAGTGACTAGATTCCCTGCACACTTGACACAATATTCATCCAAATTCAAACACATGGGTAATTTAACATTATTGGATGGTGATGTGGTGTAAAATATCATAAATGATCCATGGAATTCTTATTATTAAAGGAGAGTAACTCCCATGGAAGAGGAAGATACTAGTTCAGACATTGTGTGCCACTTGGAAGGAGATTCCATGCGCTCCCTGACAACAAATGATGAAAGATTCTATGACAAGTTCAGACCTGATTGCTAATATATGTCAAATATGACATGACAGGGCTAAAAGTAGCCACCAAGAGGTATAATTTGGTATTTAGAGGCAGCCATTCGAATTGGGTAAAGAATTGGAGCATGGAGAGGAAGACAAGTGTTGTGAGAGTTACTAAACCACTAAGATGAGTTGGAGGAAGACATGGAGGGAAATTTGACCTTAGGAGGCCTCATGAAGTTAATAAATGGGTTTCATGTGGAATTAGAATATCTTTTGATCATTTTTAATTGTCCTTTGTCATTTTGGAGATATTTTTCTTGTCCATTGCATAGTGAGTATCCACTCTCCCTGCTTGTGAACCAATTTTGATGCATTTGGATTCCTTTCCAAGTTGGTTGATGGAGAGGAAATTCATACCTCTCATTGGATATTAATGAAGGAGTTTTAGTTGCAGGTTGAAGGTCCATAAAGTTGAATTCTCATATATCTCCCTATTCTATCATTCCTTCTCCTCTATTCCCCCACAGTCTCATGTTGATGCCGCACTTGTTGGAGTGGTGCTTGCATTTTTCTGAGGATATTTGATGCCCAATATTGGGTATATTATGTATGTATCTGTCATATCATATCCATATTTTCTGTAATTTGAAATATCAGAAATAAATGTATTAAAGGCTTGTGTTCTCCATGCTCTTGAATAACTAGTTTTCTTGGATTTGGCTTCAATCTTGAAGTGGTTTTATATCATATTTGTATGAGGAATTTTATAAGATTCTTGTGATGTTGGGGAAGCCATATATTATTTAATACTTTATAATTTCATTCCCATATTATATTCATCTCTAAATTCAAGAAAATCTTGTGTGAAAAGCTTGCATTCTCATGCCATTGTATCACTAGTTTTCATGGATTTTGGCTTCAATCTTGAAGTAGTTTTATACCATATTTGTATGAGGGATATTATAGGAGTTGGATGATGTTGTGAAAGAAATATATGATGTGTTATTCTGTAATTTCATGTCCCTATTCTCTTTGGATATAAACCCAATAAATCCATATGTGAAACTCTTGCATTCCCATGCCATTGAATCACAAGCTTCCATGACTTTGGCTTCAATCTTGAAGGAGTCTTGTATCATATTTGTATAAGGATTTTATTATTATTTTTATGATTAGGTGACATAAAGATATTATTTGTTACTTTAATTTCATGTCCCTATTCTCCGTGGGTCGAAATCCAAGAAATCCATATGTGAAACTCTTGCAATTCCATGCTATTGATTCACTAGTTTTCATGTATTTGACTCTCATACTAAATAAGTTGTATAAAACACTTGTATGAGAGGATTTATATGGTATTTAATACTGTTGGGGAATAATTTTTTATTTTTTATATGGTATCTATATGTCACATCCTGATATGAGCCTTTAACTCTACCTTTCATATGCCAAAATCAAGTTAGTTATGCAATTTCCCCATAAGCAATTTCATTAAAAGTTATCAAACGAATGTGGAACTCTATATCCAGTTTATAGAACTAATAAACATGTGTAATGAAATTCCATGAGGTATTATATCAGTACCCATACCCTTCTTACAAATTTTGGAGGTTTGTACATGAGTTGGGAAGCCAAGTTGGCCTACACCATAGGGGGGATTTGATCATAATTTCCCAATAATTTTGGCCTTTTAGTCATCAGCCCCAAACAATATTTCATAGGTATAAATTCAGATACAAAGTTTCCATAAAACACCTTGGTATGTTTTAAGGATATCCATACCATTTCCTTTCAAATTCGGGACCATTTGGTGAAAGTTGGAACCCTCTAGAGTCATGACTAGTTAAGCTCAAATTTTGCCCAATTTGTAATTTTCTCCAAAATTCCAAAAAAAGGGACATTACAGTGGTATCAAAGCATGGTATTGGAACCTACTGAATTTATGGATTACTGAGATGAATTTAAGAAATTCATTCATTCATATTTTGATGATACGACCAAGCAACTTATGTAAGGGTTCGAATTTTTGGGGCCAACTTAGGGGTAAGCTGGAAGCGGGCAGTAGTAGTAGTTTCGATCATGGAGAGACACATAAGAGAATTATTTTTTACTACTTTTATGATTGGCTGCATGTATTTATACACAATAAGTAATATTTTAACTCATTAAATAACAATAAACAATCCACAAGTATGGAGGAGACGGAGTCACCAAGTTATGTGGGTGGTGAAGTAGAAAAAGTATTCCATCAAGAGGATAGAAAGTCACTCCCAAGTGAATTTGTAAAAGATGAGGAATAATAACATGAAAATGAACAAGAGTAGCTTGAAACTATTAACTATCATTCCAAGGCACATTCTACTGTGTACATGGACCAAAGGGCATCTACTGATGGATGCTTGAACTGTGAAGGAGTACCTAATGGTGGGTGCTCACAAATCTATGTTGGCGACATAGAGATAAGATTTGAAAATGTTTTTGCAAGCCAAATTTATCATGAGAATAAAGTTGAATACCTTGAGGTAGCTAGTGAATAACAAATCTCAACTTCCCCATCACCACTTGAGATTCAAGAAGTTGATCAAATCAAGAAGAAAGAAGAGGAAGAGATTCACTCCCATGAACCATCCTTCATTCAAGGGTATTTAAATATGAGTGAAATAAATATCCATGAGTCCCTTAACATACTCAATGACACTAAAGAATTGGTGTCAAATTCTTGTTGGAAATTTTCTTCATTGGAGGATCCATCCTTCCTTGAAGAAAAGGAGAAGATTCAAAGAGCAATCTGCAACATTGAAGGTAATTTCATGTCTTTTATTTTTGATAGAAAAAATTTGGTTGAGATTAATTAATGGTTACATGAAGCATACTTGAATAATAATGAGGATATTCATAAGCTCAAAATTCAAAATGAGCAACTTCTTGAGAGGTTGCAAGATACTTGGTCTTCCTCCTATGTTTCAGATTGTCATATTGCAGATTGCTCGGAGGATTATCATGACATGAAAGATCACGAGAAACATGTAAAATTCCATGTTCTTGATGTGTTTGAATATGATATTGATGAGATCCAATCACTTGTTGTGGTGGAAGAGGAACTTGATTTTCCTCTTGAAAATGGTTTTACACACTTTTTGAAGAAGTGCATGATTCCACTACCCTGGAACAAACCTATGAGGAAACGTTTTGCATTTTTTAGGGAGGTGCATGTTCTTACATGTTACTACCCCTATGGATCCTTCACATGATGAAATTTTTTCACTTTCTGATCATTTGGGTGAGTTGGTTCTTTCTCCTACATCCTACACTTCCAAATTTTGCAGCATTCATCCTAATGAAGTATGGTTGAAATGTTTCATTTTTATGGTACCACACGAGGAGTATGAAACTCCTATCTATCATTTTGATGATGACATGACTAGAGTACATTATTATTTAAATTTTAAAGAAGAAAACTTTGTTTCATCATGATGATATAGATATTCATGGGTGAATTGATGAGACTTCTTTGAGACACTTGAAGTCTTCATGTTTTCTTTGTTCCTTATATGGTTTAGATTTTAGTGGAGGTTCTTCATTCTATTCTTGGATGAAAGAACACATGACTGATTATCTTGATGCACATTATATTTTTTTGGAGCAGAATTATGGGACATGGGATCCTCACCTATGTCATTGCGGAAAATCGGACATAATACTTGATGCTTGTGTGTATGGGACACATGATGATCTACTTACTTGGATATACAAAAACTTTCATGATTATTTGATGAGGTACCTTCTTAATGTACATTTGTATCATGATCTACATTTTTTACTCATTATGTTTGTAAGGGTGAAACACAAGCAATGGGATCTTGGAATTTCTTGGTTTCATCTCACTTGGAGTAGCAGTTCGATTGTTGTTTTAAGAAAGAAAACAAACCTTTAGTTGTTTGAGTTCATCTTTGCAGAGTAGTGTTCCAATTTCCTATGTGGGAGACCTTTTGAGAGATGGATTCAATTTTCACATGCTTGGTTTTCATGGAATTTCATCATATACATTTCGCACCATGCATGTATCAAGATCATATGGGGCCCTGGGATCATTTGTGGTCTCATTGGTTTCAATTATGAGGGAAACAAGAAGCATTGGAGATTTAGTCACCACTTGAGAAGATGATTGTAATCGGAGTACTACAATAGCAAGCATGGTGGTTCCTCTCTGAAATTTTCTTGGAATCTTAAGAAACTCAAATTTTCATAACTCGGTACCAACTTCAAAGAATTAAACAGAAGAAGAAAAGGGGTGAAAGTTCAGAAAAGGTTTCCAAAATATGGAGGTAAGGATTATTTCTGCAAATTTTATTTTTATGGATTCGATTAATCCTTTTGGTGTTAGTGGTGATGTTATAGGATATATCAATATGCACAATCCACATCTCTTTAATTTTGGTATACACAAAATTTTAGTACATGAGTGCCACTATGAAAATTACAACTAAAGAAAATTAATGAACAGGACAATAAGAGAACACTTGGTGCAAAGGAAGGAGTACCAAATGAGGATGCCACTTGGGGATATGAACAAATTTTGCAACATACAAACTTTGAATTCATTAAGGATAAGAAACCTTGAGTGAGGAGGACTTTCATGTCCCCGATCAAATAATTTTCAACTAAGACTATTTGCAAATAATGTTTCACCAACCTACTAGTTCCCTAGGTTGAGATGGAGGCATAAATTTTGTAATAAGGGGCTATGGGACCCAAAAGGACTTTAGTTTACCAAATTAAAATTTAAATGGGCCACATAAATGATAAATTATAATAAAATAAGGTGGCATGGGTTCATGAAGACACTTGGAATCTTGTGGAGCCTTTGGGTGACTAGACTTCCCCCACATTTGACACAATATTCATCCAAATTCGAACACATGGGTAATTTAACGTTATTGGATGTTTATGTGGTGTAAAATACCATATAATTATCCAAGGAATTCAAATTAGTAAAGGAGAGTAACTCCCATGGAAGAGGAAGAGACTAGAAGACAATGTGCGCCACTTGGAAGGAGATTCCATGCACTCTATGACAACAAATGATACAAGAATTTATAACAAGTATGACAAGTTCAGACCTAATTGCTGACATATGACAAATCTGAAATGATAGGGCTAAAAATAGTCACCAAGAGGTCAAATTTTGGATTTATAGGAATCCATTTGAATATATGTATTAAAGGATTTCATTCCTCTTCATGCTCTTGAGACTTCTTTGAGACACTTGAAGTCTTCATGTTTTCTTTGTTCCTTATATGGTTTAGATTTTGGTGGAGGTTCTTCATTCTATTCTTGGATGAAAGAACACATGACTGATTATCTTGATGCACATTATATTTTTTTGGAGCAGCATTATGGGACATGGGATCCTCACCTATGTCATTGGGGAAAATCGGACATAATACTTTATGCTTGTGTGTATGAGACACATGATGATCTACTTACTTGGATATACAAGAAATTTCATGATTATTTGATGAGGTACCTTCTTGATGTACATTTGTATCATGATCTATATTTTTTACTCATTATGTTTGTAAGGGTGAAACACAAGCAATGGGATCTTGGAATTTCTTGGTTTCATCTCACTTGGAGTAGCAGTTCGATTGTTGTTTTAAGAAAGAAAACAAACCTTTAGTTGTTTGAGTTCATCTTTGCAGAGTAGTGTTCCAATTTCCTATGTGGGAGACCTTTTGAGAGATGGATTCAATTTTCACATGCTTGGTTTTCATGGAATTTCATCATATACATTTCGCACCATGCATGTATCAAGATCATATGGGGCCCTGGGATCATTTGTGGTCTCATTGGTTTCAATTGTGAGGGAAACAAGAAGCATTGGAGATTTAGTCACCACTTGAGAAGATGATTGTAATCGGAGTACTACAATAGCAAGCATGGTGGTTCCTCTCTGAAATTTTCTTGGAATCTTAAGAAACTCAAATTTTCATAACTCGGTACCAACTTCAAAGAATTAAACAAAAGCAGAAAAGGGGTGAAAGTTCAGAAAAGGTTTCCAAAATATGGAGGTAAAGATTATTTCTGCAAATTTTATTTTTATGGATTTGATTAATCCTTTTGGTGTTAGTGGTGATGTTACAGGATATATCAATATGCACAATCTACATCTCTTTAATTTTGGTATACACAAAATTTCAGTACATGAGTGCCACTATGCAAATTACAACTAAAGAAAATTAATGAACAGGACAATAAGAGAACACTTGGTGCAAAGGAAGGAGTACCAAATGAGGATGCCACTTGGGGATATGAACAAATTTTGCAACATACAAACTTGGAATTGATTAAGGATAATAAACCTTGAGTGAGGAGGACTTTCATGTCCCCGATTAAATAATTTTCAACTAAGACTATTTGCAAATAATGTTTCACCAACCTACTAGTTCCCTAGGTTGAGATGGAGACATAAATTTTGTAATAAGGGGCTATGGGACCCAAAAGGACTTTAGTTTACCAAATTAAAATTTAAATGGGCCACATAAATGATAAATTATAATAAAATAAGGTGGCATGGGTTCATGAAGACACTTGGAATCTTGTGGAGCCTTTGGGTGACTAGACTTCCCCCACACTTGACACAATATTCATCCAAATTCGAACACATGGGTAATTTAACGTTATTGGATGTTTATGTGGTGTAAAATACCATATAATTATCCAAGGAATTCAAATTAGTAAAGGAGAGTAACTCCCATGGAAGAGGAAGAGACTAGAAGACAATGTGTGCCACATGGAAGGAGATTCCATGCACTCTATGACAACAAATGATACAAGAATTTATGACAAGTATGACAAGTTCAGACCTAATTGCTGACATATGACAAATCCGAAATTATAGGGCTAAAAATAGACACCAAGAGGTCAAATTTTGTATTTATAGGAATCCATTCGAATTGGGGAAAGAATTGGAGCATGAAGAGGAAGACAAGTGCCATGAGAGATACTAAACCACTAAGATGAGTTAGAGGAAGATCATGGAGGGAAATTCGACCTTAGGAGGCCTCATGAAGTTAATAAAAGGATTTAATGGGAAGGATAATATCTTTTGATAACTTTTAATTGGCCTTTAGAATTTTGGAGAGCCTTTTCTTTTCCATTGCACGATGAGTGTTCACTCTCCTTGCTTGTGAGCCAATTTAGAGGGAGTTGGATTCCTTTTCAAGTTGGTTTATGGAGAGTCCATTCATACCTTTCATTGTATATTAATGAATTATTTTTAGTTTCTGGTTGAATTTCCATACATTTGAATTCTCATCTATCTCCCTATTCTCTTATTCATTCTTCTCCATTCCCCCACAGTCTAGTGTTGATGTCGCACTTGTTGGAGTGGTGCTTGCACTTTTCTGAGGGTATTTGATGCCCAAGATTGGGTATATTATGTATGTCTCTATAATATCATATCCATATTCTCTGTAATTCGAAATATCATAAATATATGTATTAAAGGATTGCATTCCCCATGCTCTTGAATAACTAGTTTTTATGGATTTGGCTTCAATCTTGAAGTGGCTTTATATTATATTTGTATGAGGAATTTTATATGATTTTTGTGATGTAGGTAAATCCATATATTATGTAATACTCTGTACTTTAATTCCCATATTGTATTCATCTCGAAATCCAAGAAACTCATTTGTGAAAATCTTGCATTTGCATGCCATTGTATCACTAGTTTTCATGGATTTTGGCTTCAATCTTGAAGTAGTTTTATACCAGATTTGTATGAGGGATAATATAAGACTTGGATGATGTTGTGAATTAAATATATGAGGTTTTACTATGTAATTTCATGTCCCTATTCTTTGCAGGTCTAAACCCAATAAATCCATATGTGAAACTCTTGCATTCACATGCCATTGAATCACTAGCTTCCATGACTTTGGCTTCAATCTTGAAGGAGTCTTGTATCAGATTTGTATAAGCAATGTTCCATGAATTTGATTACTTTGTGATAGACATATATTATGTGTTACTCTGTAATTTCATGTCCCTATTCTCTGTGGGTTTAAATCCAAGAAATCCATGTGTGAAACTATTGCTATTCCATGCTACTGATTCACTAGTTTTCATTTATTTGACTCCCATACTGAATGAGTTGTATATAGGAATTTTATGAGGGGATTTATATGGTGTTTAATACTATTGGGGAAGATATTGTTATTTCTTATATGGTATCTATATGTCACATCCTGATATGAGCCTTTAACTCTACCTTTCATATGCCAAAATTGAGTTAGTTATGCAATTTCCCCATAAGCAATTTCAATTAAAGTTATCAAAAAATTGTGGAACTCTATAACCATTTTGCATAACTAATAACCATGTGTAATGAAATTCCATGAGGTATTATATCATTCCCCATACTCTTATTACACATTTTGTAGGTTCTTACACGAGTTGGGAATCCTAGTTGGCCTACACCCTAGGGGGGATATCAAAATTTCCTAATAATTTTGCCATTTTCTTCATCAGCCCCAAAAAATATTACATAGGTATAAAGTCAGATACAAAGTGCCCATAAACCACCTTGGTATTTTTTAAGGGACACCATACCATTGTATTTCGAATTCGGGACCATTTGGTGAAAGTTGGACCCCTCTAGAGTCATGACTATTTAAGCTCAAATTTTTCCCAATTTGTAATTTTCTCCAAAATTCCAAAAAAGTGAAATTACAGTCCATGGGTGTGGCCATGTATTGAAAATCCAACATATCAAATCTTTTCAATATTTATATTGCATACTTTCCCTGAATCATAAATATTCCTTCTGGGCTCTGCCACACTTCCAACCCTAGGAAATAATGCATCAATCCAAAATATTTCATCTCGAAATATTTAGCTAGCTTCTTATTGCAATTTGTGATATGTTTCTCATTTCTAGTCAGAGATAGATCATCCACATACAATAATAGTATGAATGGTTCATCATCCATAATCTTCATATAAAGGTCAAAATCAACTTTACTCTTAGTAAATTCCAAGCTTGTCAAGAAGCTATCTATTCTACCATACCAAGCTCTAGGATCTTGCTTCAGTCCATACAAAGCCTTTTTCAAATTACATACATGAGTCACTCTATATTCGACTTGAAATCCTTGTGTATGTTCGATGTAAACCTCTTCCTCAATCATTCCATTAAGGAAGGTTGTCTTTACATCCATCTGGTGTAAGTCCCACTTCATCATGGAAGAAAGTTCCATGATGGTTCTGATGGAAGTGTACCTTGATACTAGAGAAATTTTTTCTTCATAATCAATCCCTTCTTTCTGAGAGAATCCTCTAGCCACAAATATTTCTTTGTACTTTTCAATACTTCCATCAGCAACATGTTTGATCTTGTAGATCCATTTCGAAGATACCACACTTATTTTTTTTCCGGTTTGGGTACTATATCCCAAACATCATTCTTCATTATTGACTGGTATTCTTCCATCATTGCTTCAACCCATTCCTTCTTCTGTGTGGCTTCCTCATATCTTGTGGGTTATTGATCTACAAGGTCACACATCAAATATACATAACTGGAATATGGCTTTGGTCTTTTGTGTGTTCTTATGGAACCTTCTGGAGATCCATATCTCTCTCCTTCTTGTATGATTTATCTTACCCAAGCAGGTTTTCTCTTTCGAGAGATATCCATAGTAGGGGGTTCTTGAGGTTCAACCATTTCATGATATTTAGATGCTACTATTTTAAGAGAGGGTTCATCTTCTACCATTATGGTAGGTACATCCCCTTCATGAACTTCTTTAATCTCACACACTATAGATTTCTTAAGAGTTGTTTCTTCATCAAATGTTACGTCCCTACTAATCTTGATATGATGGAATCCTAATATGTATATCCTAAAGGATTTAGAGACATTAGAGGAATTTTGAGGTCTAAAATGGGCCTCCTAAGGAAAATAATAAAATAATAGATAAAATAATATTTATTAATTTTGGAGGAAAAAAGAAAAAAACTACTTTTTGTGTTCATATTTTCGACATATCTCCTTGTGGTTTTACTCAAATTTCGATCGGGAGAGCTCGTTGGATGCAGAATTTGATTCTTTTGACATCATCATCACATTTTTTTTAGGTATTTCATGTTTTTGGAGTAGCAGGGTCCGTCAAAAGTATGTAGTGTGGGTACTCGTTGGATGCAGAATCAAATTCTGCATCCAACGAGCTCTCCCGATCGAAACTTGAGTAAAACCATAGGGAGATATGTCGAAAATACGAACAAAAAAGTAGTTTTTTTATGACAAACATGTCAATTCAACCATTATGCTTGACTCATTTTATTGAAATTCTATTGGTTTTTGAATTCCAACTCACAAGAACTTATTGTTGGCACGTTTTCTTATAAGGCCCATTTTAGACCCCAAATTTCCTCTAATGCTTCACAGTATCCAACAAATATTCCCTTCTTTCCAAAATAATATAACCTGGGTCTCTTCTCTTTAGGAATATGCCCATATACTAGACATCCAAATAAATTAATATGGCTCACTTCAGGTTTATTTCCTGTATACATTTCTTCAGGAGTCTTGAATCCAAGAGCACTGTGAGATAATATATTTTGCACGTATACACATGTTCTTGCTGCTTGAGCCCATAGGTACATGGGGAGGTCTTGGTCATGAATCATGATCTTCATTGCTTCCATAATAGTTCTATTCTTTCTTTCCATGAAACCATTTTGTTGGGGATTATAGGGAGTGATTAGTTCCCTCTTGATTCCTTCCTCCTTACATAATGCTTCAAATTCCTTTGAAGTATATTCTCCACCATTCTTTGATCTCAGTGTCTTGATTCTCTTTTCTGAATGGTTCTCTATCAAGGCTTTGAATTCCTTGAATTTCTCTAACACTTCAATCTTGTTCTTCAAGAAGTATATCCAAGTCTTTCTTGAATATTCATCAATAAATGTGACATAATATTCATATCCACTTAACGATATGGAGGGAATATGACTACATATATCAAAATGAATTATTTCTAATGTACCTTTAGTCTTTGTTTTACTTTTCGGAATGGGATTCTTGATGTTCTTTCCTCTTGCACATCCTTTGCAAGTTCCTTCATGATCAATATTCAGATATGGTAACCCTCTTACCACCTTGCTCACATAGGGAAGTGCTTTATAGTTGATGGGAGAAAGCCTCCTATGCCACAGTTCACTTGAGTTGGTAGTCTCAGGGACAAGGGTTGTCTCTGGATGTCCTTTAAGTTTATACAGTCCTCCTTCTTCTTCTCTAATGACAACAACATCTTAAAGTGTCTTTCCTTTGGACCACATAAGTACTTGTCCATCTATAAAAGAAACTCTTTATCCTTTCTTATCTAGAGCTGAGATGGAAAGTAAGATCTCTTTCAAACCTAGTACATACAATACTTCCTTCATCTTCATGGAAGTCCCAGAGTCAAGATTGCAGCTTGATTCACCATTAACTTTGATGGGATATTGATAGTCATCTCCCAATGATACATTCTGGGGAGATTTCTTCAAGTCTTGACAGAGTGTGCTTCTTCCCTGTCATGCACTTTGAGGCACCACTATCAATAAGCCATGTATCTTCTCCGGTTTTTACAGACCTAGAGAGTACAGAGAATAATACATATTCATCTACATCTTTTTTTGTTAGTCTCTTTTGAGGTCTTTGTTCCTCATCCTCATATTCGGCTAGATGAGCATGATGTCTTTTGTTGTTGTTGTTGTTCTTTTGTGATGTACATTCTCTGGCTAGGTGTCCTATCTTATGATAGTTGTAGCATTGACACTTTGAGTAATCCTTCTTCTTCTTTTTAAACTTCTTCTTGGAAGGTTTATGATTCCCCTTCTTGAGTTTGATTGTTTCCTTTCTTTAGTATGGATTGTTAGAGCCTAATCATCTTTTATGAGTAGATATTCTCTATTGGATACTCTAGCTTCTTATTGAATGCAATCTTCCCATACTATGTCAACCTTCATACTTTATTTTTCTGGTACATAGAGTCTATATGAATGAGTTCCAAGGTCTAGTGAGACTATCGAGAGCAGTCATAACTAGTTCATCCTCATCAAGGGTGTCTCCAATAGCACTTAGCTGTTTTGTGAATTAGGAGACCCTAGTGAAGTAATCTTGAATTGATTCTCCTTTTATAATCTTGGTGCCATTTAGTTGAGCTCTTATATTCATCTTTATATTGATGTTACTTCCCTCATACATTCTGGAAAGTGCATCATACATCTGCTTTGGTGTCTTCTTAGATGACACTTAAGGGATCAAGTGATCTTTAATAGAATCAACAATGATCCTCATCGCCTTGACTAGGTGTTTTTCATGCTTCTCCTTAGCTTCAACTTCTGTTGGTTCTTTAATTTCATCCTTAATGTACTTCTCGAGGTCATTCTCTTTGAGAATGAGATCAATCATGTACTTCCATGCTAGCAATTTTTCTATGCCTTCCAATTTGTCATCAAGCTTAGTGCTTGGGGCCATCCTCTCAAGTAGGTCACTAAAAATTGAAATTTCTTCAAATGAAAATCTGAACTTACCAAGAGATGCACTTGACTGAGGTGACTTGGTTGGTCCAACTGATTTCTAGAGATCCCAAATCTTCACCCTTGAAATCCTACTTGTGAGGTTGCACCTCTACAAAAATTTTGGTTCTGGTTTTTTGTATTTTTCTGGTTCAGGGACAAACTAGGGTTTGGATTTCCTGGAGATTCAACCACCCAAAAAATTCGATCCTGGGCTCAATAGATGCACTCCAGTGAGGCACAAATTTCTATGCAATTAGATCTTCGAAACTCCAAATTTTGTAGAAACCCTAATTTCTTTCAGACAGGGAGGAGAGGGAGTTTCACCTTGTGAAAGTTGTCCTATTCAGGCTACCTCTGATACCATGTTAAGATTTCATATTCTAGACTAGATATCATTAGTGTTCAATTCAAATTCACAATAGTAGTATATGCAGAATCACTGATAGAAACACAACCAAAATATAGACACAATATTTATCTTGGGAAACCCTCAAGGGGAAGAAAACCCTGAAGAACTTCCTCTGTATAAGATGTATAAGATATAACCCCAAAACATACAAAACATATATTCTCCTCCTTCCTGTTCTCTCTCTCTCTCTCTCTCTCTCTCTCTCTCTCTCTCTCTCTCTCTCCCCCCTCTGCGTTACACAAGTGAGTGAGTCTGTGTTCAAATAAGAAGCACATCTCTTATATTTACACACATTGAGCCAATTGAGTTTTATCCTAAACAAGTCGGCTCCACTAAACTATATGGGCAGACTTCACAATGGAAGACTCAAAACAATATTGTATATTATTCATTAGGGTACTAATGACCCGACTTACAATGGATTATTTACCTCATGACTCTATGATGACCAATTACAATAGTAACACCTCGACGGAGGAATGATAACATCTCCCTTGGGTTACATCGGTAAAATACATTTAGAATATCCTTTGAAGTTACAATATTTCAACAAGAAAAACCTCTATTTGTGTGATAAATATTTGTCTGTGATTTTAGATCAAGGTACGCATGATTGTTTGCATTTTTAAATAGGGGAAAGACCTCTGATACAATTTTTACTTCCTTGACTGCATTTTTTTTAAATCTTGGAGAGGCCTATGAAGTATTTTAGTTCCATGTCTGCATTTGAAATCCTTATCTAGGAAGTCTACGTTTTGAATCCTTGTATGTTGTTGATTATAATCACATAACAAGGGGTTTCTTGTTAGGCATTTGGATTATAAAAAGTTTAATGGTTAATATTATTTCTAAGCTTGATTTGGAAAGGGATGTTCACTAGAGATAAATAATTAAAGTTAAACCCTACCTTGTTAAATTGGTTTAGTATGTGAGTTTAATAACCAAGTCACCTTATGAACCTTGAAGAGATTCTCAGTATAACCTTTCCTTAGTGGATTTGTCGCCCAACTTGGGGGTGGATCTAGGAGAAATAACACATGCCAAATAGAGTCAATGGTTGGGAGGAAAGTCCATGTCATGCTTTCAGTCTCTTAATCCTTATTAGATTAGAGAAATAACCCTTTAATGGTTAGATTTTGATTATAGAAATATTGTATTTTATTACAAGCTTATTGTGTTCTTCATTATATAGTTTACGATGGTAAATTTATTTGATGATTTATAGTGCTCTTATAAATTTATGAACTAACATGATTTTCGACTAGATGTGACTATAGAGAATGGGTTCAAAGGGTAAGTTGATCAAGGAACTTATTAATTCCATGGTCTTGACGTGGAAAATGAATTAGATTATTCTACGAAGAAAGTATGGTGGAAGAAATTATATAGTTTTTACATCTATACATATTTATGAATTATCATATTGTTAATGTTGTTGAAAAGTTATTAGGGAAGACATAGATATACTTACCCTATTTACTTTTATTATCGAAAGGATTGAAGCTAACTAACCTTGTTGTTTATCTTAACAACCGATTCAGGGAATTCATACCCCATCTCCTACAATTTGTGCCTAGGATATCAAGTACATTACAAGGGGTTAGTTCTTATAGAGTATCTTAATAGTAACTAAAGAGTATATACATTATGTAATGATTAGAAGAGTAACTTAAGAAAATAAAAGGACATGAGTCTTCTATTTAAGATTATGTTATGTTTGTCATTTCTAGTCATGAGAATGCTTATTGGTGGAAAGATCTCATTCTAAACTTAGTACCATTAATCTTTATAGTTTATTATGTAAAGGAGTGAGTATTAGGTATTAACCAATGTCAATAATTTTAAAGTCATCATGTTTAAAATAAAAAACAATACCTAATCTATTAATTGAAAGCGTAAATGTTGAAAGGCTTTATATTCATAGAATATATGAATAAGGTTAAGGAGTGTGTTTTTTTTTTGGTTGACATTCGAATACTCATTACAAGAAAATAAGGTAGGAGTATTAGAATTAAAGTTGTATGTCTTCTTATTAAACTAGAGATGAACTATGTTAATGATTTCGTCCTGAAATTGTAGAAGCGAAAATTTTACCCCATTTTACCAAAATTTCATTGAGGAAGTCGAATATATTACATCATCATTATAGTACTTTGGAGTTGTGCTTATCATTTTTATTTCAACTATGGTCACGTGTTAGTGTTATACATAAAAAATTAGAAATATGCAATTTGTATATAAGTAAAAAGAATCTTTAGAAGAAACATGCAAATAGTAAAATAGACGACGAGTCCTTTTATGCAATTGGGTGTGAAATAGGCAATAATCACTACCAAAGATTCATGTGAAATGGGGTATAACCCTACTATGAAGGATTTATGTGAACCAGAGTAAGCGCCAAGTGCTATAAAATAGTGAAAAACAAGTTTGTATCCATGTTAAACGAGGGTTAAATTCCTTGTCGCATAACACGTTGGAATTACACAAAAAGAACACTCAAGTAGGTTTAGAATCTTTTATGAGAATTTTTTTCCTGTAATAAACATGAACATGAAGTAGAGTTTTTTTTTCAGATGGAAAGATCCACGGGAAACCCAGCAATACTTCCCCACATTAGTGGATGGTAGAGGTGGTAAACCGCCGGCCATCCTCGCAGAAGGCCTACCCCAAAGAACTCAAGGCTCGAACCTGTGACCTCTCCCCGAACCGAGAGAGTGTGCGCATGTCTTACCAATTGAGCTAACCCTTGGGGATGAACATGAAGTAGAGTTGTCAAATCTATGGTGGTCCATATGTGGGGCTAGATGGGTTTCATTCCATTTATTTGGATTCAATTTTGTTGAGACATGTTCTGGCTTGGATGTCTGACTAACGGTTTTCCCAACCTACTATCCACAAAAATGAAAAAGTTTGTTGAGATTTCCCATGTATATAAGCTTTCCTTAATTCTTTCAAAATAGCAAAAAGATATTTTTTCGACGTAAATAAAAAACATAAAATAAAATTATTCTTTATGCCAAAAGTTACTTAAAACATCTTAGAATGGTGTGATAGAGACCTGGCATATAATTATTCTTCTTATTTTGCTCCAAATAGCTTTATTACCTTCACGTGGCTAAAGGGTCTTTCTCGGACATTTTTTTTTAGGAAGAAAAAATCAGTCCTTGTTATTCTTTATTAAGAATCAAAGGGCCTTGTTAACAGCCACCCAAATAGGAAAACATCAGCAAAGATACATCAAGACGATACTGGATCACATCCAATTGCAGTCGGGGGGAAATGAGTGCAATGACATGAGTTCCCATCAGAAATCTGCCTCATCATGTAAATGATCGTTCTTCATCATTCCGATCTATCGGGAAACATGTGACCAGAGCTGCGGTCCAAAAGAGACACTCAGTCATCATACATTATATATCCAAAAAGAAGGGGAAAAAACCCCAATACACTCTCAAAGGAGCTGGAAAGAGTCACTAGTGACCAAATGGTCATCAAAAATTTCAAAAAAACACCCATAACCGGGAGAGTATGTGAGTGCTTGTTTTGAAAGACGGTCTGCAATCCCATTGTATTCCCGATAGATGTGAATGATGGAGAGATCTTTGAAGCTTTTAAGAAGCTTTTGTGATTCCCTGCACCAGTGAAGGAGCTCTGGGGGGGAAAGAGCAGAAATACCTTTAGCCCAGTTGATAATGACCTGTGAGTCACCGTAAATGCGGGCTAAAGGGATACCCATCATTTGGGATGAGTGCAGAACTGCCCAAAGTCCGAGAAGTTCAGTTTTTGTATTGGATCCCTGTCCAACCCCCAGCGCAAATTCAAGATGGTGATTCTCATTGAGAAATAAACAAAAACCAATACCCGCAGCTAAAGAAGTAGATGCTCCATCGAAGTAACCACATGGGAAAATCATGAGTGGTCTAGGCCCAATCTGTCTGATTGATTTAATTTTCCTTCCCTTAGTGACGGGCCGTGAGTAAGGAATATGAGCAGCATTTAAAATCTGGTGCATAACACACAATATATTAACCTTACAACCATCAAAAACAGCTCTGTTACGAACCTTCCATACAGCCCAGATCGCAAAGTGTGGGATGTAAAACTGAGCCGAGCTACAAGGATAGGCTACGACCCATTCTTCAAAAAATACTGAGATAGAGTCCGCTACAAGAGGTATACTCAGCTGAAACTGATCACATACAGCCCCCAATATACATCTCCATATCGAGCAGCTTGTGAAAATATGGTGGGCAGTCTCATCATTTGTCAAACACATGGAGCAAATAACTAGCCCTACTTTCCCTCTCTTCTGTAAATTATCCCAGGTGAGAATTTTATTTTTCAAAACCAACCATGTAAAACATCCAATCTTCCTTGGAAGGAGACTCGACCAAAGAAAGATGTATAGTCGACTGCCCAGGTCTGGCTGATATGAATTGACAATACATTCATACACTTTATCATCAGAGATCAAACCATTAATCTTATTATATTCCCAGATCAACGAATCATATACATTAGTTAAACGAATGTCGTTCAGATCCAAGCACCTGATAAAGGAGTTCCAAATATTTTTCCGATCACCTTCTAGATATAATTCTTCAGCAGTAAACTAGTAGTGATGAGCATATGGTAAAGAATTATGAGCCTGTGCAAGAGTGATAATTCCCAGGTCCTCCAGATATGTTCTCAAATCTTTAGGAAAGTGAAAAGATGCAGGATTGCCAATCACAGGATCTGTACCAATCAGAATATCATTACCATCCCCCACTTTCCAAGTAAGATGAGAGCCCATCCAGGGAAGAGTTTGAATAAACCCCCTCTAGATAGCTGAAACACCCCTAGTAATGAATTTTTTCTCCCGGAGCCAAGAGGTGACAGTGGACTGCCTTAGATATTTAGAGATAAGTAGACGATGCCAAAGACAATCACTGAAGAGGACTCTCCAAAATGTCTTAAGGCGGAGAGCAATGCTGAACCAATGAAGATTTTTGATTCCCCATCCTTCAAATTTCTTTGGCCATGATAAGTCCGACCAGCTAACAAGGTGGTATTTACGAGTATGCCCTGATGATCCCCATAAGAAAGCAAAAGTAATGCTTCTGAGTTTATGCAAGATAGAGACCGGTAGTGGAGCTAAACCCATCCAATAGACAGGGATACTAGAGAGAACAGATTGCACAAGAACCAACCTGCCTCCCAAAGAGAGGAGCTTATGAGTCCACAGACTGATTTTCTCTCTCAAGGTATGTATATGGTTTAATTAGTTTAACTTCTCCTTTCAGTGACAAGTTCTAACTTAGAACTATCTGAGTATAAGGTAGATCCAATTATGGTTATGATTCTTTAACGCAGTCATCCTTTGTAGTTTATTTGAGATTCATTTTACTTTACATGTTATTTATTATTTTTCTGTACATGACATTTGATGAAACACCTCAGTGATCAATTTTGCTGACTTCAAGCCCATATCTCTTTGCAGTCTTTCTCGGACATTGAAATGATGCAGCGTTCCTTACCATGCCATTATGCAACTATCACCATGCCATTATGCAACTCAAATGAAATGAATTGATAGTTTTCTTGAGAATTAAGTTTTTGCCATGCAATATGTCCAAGGAGACCACAATATGTAATGTTAAAATCAACGAGATGCACTATCGCATGTGCTTATTTACAATGGGCTTATGCGTTTAATGTTCAACAATTTTAGATTAGTTTACAATTTTATATAAGTGTACCATTTGTGGAGAAGGCTACCTCAAATCAATGATAAGGATTGACTTAGATACCTTTTGTGGAGAAGGCTACCTCAAACCAGTGATAGGGATTGACCATGCTTTAATAACTTGTTATTAAGATGAAATAAAGGAATGCTTTCTACTTATACGTGGAAAATTTTAAATCTAGATATGACAAAGGGTTTTTTCAAACAAAACACAAATTAGAACAAGTCTTACTATGAATTATTTCAACACAAAACAAGGTGAATATCCATTAATAATAGTGATTTTGACCTTGATCTTTTATTTTAAGCATGGACTTTTAGATACAAACTTATGCATACTCATTTCGAAAAAAATTCTTTGTAAAATATGCCTGTAAAATTCCATGTGTATACTTGGTTGTGTTACCCCTTAGGAAAACTTCTCAATGTATCAAATGATAACTATAAGTGACATTTTGTTGGTTCGAAAGACGTTGTAGGGAAAACAAAGTGATTTTCGGGAAGGATAGTATTTTATGAATGATCTTCTTGGATTGCACATAAACTCAATTAATGGGGTAACACATACACTTTCAATCTTCTATATTTTATTTTAAACATTCATGATATTATTAAATTTTTTAAACATTCATAATAATTTTAAAACGTATATTCAATGATCTTATTTAAGAATTTGACATGAAGAGTAAACTATGTGATTCATATTTTTATATAATTTAAAGTAACAAATAATAAATTGTTAAAGAAGATAAATATTTGTCTATTAATTGGTATTTAACCAAAGTGAGTAAGTACATGGCCCAAAATGGAGATTGATACAAGGATATACATTGAGGAATTTCATAAATTAAGATCTACTTTAAGGATATCCATAAATGTAATAGTCTTATTAGGTTATGTTGCATTGTTTCCATCATCATTTTCCTGCAAGTCAATGTTGTCTAATGGTATGCCAATCAATCCAATAAATGTGCCTGGAATCTAAATTATTTTCTTTTTGTTTGATCAATGGATCGAGGCCTTTTGACTGTCGAGGAAAGACAACCTGAGATAACAAACACATAGCAAGCTTCCAATATTTATGATAGTAAGGTTGTTCAATTACAAACTTAACATGGCTAAGGGCATGGCATATGCAGATGATTTTTAAAAATATCATTGAAATTGATACAAAATTTTGCTAATTCTTGCACTTATTATATATCTTGAGTATGCAATTAAGGCTTCATATAGATAACTCAACATGTATCTCAATTTTGTGTATTCCTTTATTATAGTTATATAACATGACTATGTTTTTGGTTATGATTTCAAGGGCATTCCATCTCAAGTATACAATTCATTATGAGCTAGAAAATTGGGGATAGTGGCTTAGTCTTTCATACCTTGAAAATACTGAGAATGTGTGGATAGTTACATTCTAGTAAATTTTATGTTATTGGTGATGAGTCCTTAATATGATTCTTAGGTAGAGTCCAAAGCATAACCTCTTTTAATAAGACCAATTTGAAGAGTGCAACATGTTGGATTGTTAAGGGATTATTAAGGTAACAATATTAGGTTCCTTTCAAAGTAACTAGATAAGAGTCTCATCATTGTATTTTGGAATGAAATGAGAGATTATAATCATACACGAAGTTTCATGTTAAGCATGGTGAACATGATAAGATCACCACAAGGAACTCCATAAAAGAGTTCATCTACACCTTATTAATATATGTTATCCTTTACTACACATATCATTCTTAGAAATGTTATTAGGCATAGGTCACCCCAAATTCATAAGAAACCCTAATTTAGGAATTAGGTAAGCCATCTTAATTATTTGTAGCCACTCCTTGAGGAGAAACACATGCCATCACTTGTTAGATATGTTTGTTATCTTAAACATTATAATATCTAATGAAATTTCCCAAGTCCAACCCAACACGTGATGTTCTCTTGATAGGAGTGGTATTTAATCTAGGAATGATTTTCTAGTTACAAATGTTGTGCTCTTGCTAGCCACTTGAAGGTTCCAACCACTAAGCATTAGTATTTTGTGTCATAGTCTTGCCTCAAAATCTTTACCAGCCGAATAACTTACTATCTGAATTGGTATGGATGTGTTATAGGTATGAAAACAACTAGACCTAGATTTGAAAGACTCATACAATAAATTATATATATTCTTCTATATATTTATACATTCTTATATATATTTGAAGAAATATTAATAAGATTATGTGTTTATTCATGTCTAATCCATAGTCCAGTAATTTAAAACCAATAGGAAATCTAGGGTAAGAGTTTTTTAGTTCTCGACAAGTTTCAAACCTGTTAAGTAGGTTCATCACAAGGAGAAATAAGATCTCAATCTCTTTTATTTTGCACTCGGAGTGTGAAGAATGAATAATCAATATTTTTTATAAATCAAGGTTTTAGTTTATTAGGTCAGTTCAAGTGGAGTTAGGTTTTTTTTTAAATATTCAAAAAAAAATTAAAAAACTTTAAAGTTTTTAATTATCAAATTTTAAGTTATTATTATTATTATTTATATTTAATTTTGTAATATTCTATGTTTTAATATTACTATGTATTAATTATTATAGTTTTACTTATTACTAAATTGTTTTTAAAAAAGTAGTTATCTTATGCTTATTATTAGATGTTATAAATAAAGTTATTTATTCATGTTGTAATTAATGTCTTATAATTTTTTTGTTAAAATTAAGTTTTTTAATATAGGTGTTATTGTTAAAGTAATAAATATATATGAATGTATGTGTACTAAAATATTTTAAAAAATTCATAATTTGAAACAACATAAAAAGAGTAGTAATAGACAAGAAGAGAGTAACCCACGCCTTAATAATGAATATTCCACAGTTACCTTGGTTCGTCTTATTTTTTATGCAATTGGTCTCATTCAATTTGGATCTCAGATGCATCAGATGTGACCTTTTTCCCTAGAACACCTGTTTTAGACTAGGTTTTGGACTTGTCAAAATCTCTACCTTCCTCCGCAATTATCTCTGAAACTATAATGGATCAGGATCTAAATTTTGGACTGGAGATTTTTCGGCCTGTTTTAGAAGTGGGTTTTTAACCTAGATCTATGAATCCTTGTAGAAAAAATGTTGTAGCGAAAATTCCAATATGACTTACTTTGCATAAGCCAGTCCCGAGGAAAGAGATTTCATATCAAATGTTATGCAACCAACTCCCAGAAATAGCATAAAAAGAATAGTAATAGAAAATAAGAGAGTAATACATGCCTAAATAATGAATAACCGAGATAAATAGCAATCCTCTTCGAGGGAAGAACCTCCTTACACAATGTACTGAGTACATAAGACAAAACAAGATACAATCATGACTAAAATGAGAATATCTCCTTCCTATATATAGGAGACAAAGGTATACAATAACCACTAATAGACCCACTAATATACCCAAGACGACATAAATAATATGTAATGCACCACAATATAGGGGGTAATGCACCACACTATATGGGGTAATGTGCCATCATTAAGGTATTAACATATGTCAATGCCAATAAAATCTTGTATGTGACCTTCTTATGTGCACTACTTGGTAAGACTTCTGGACATGCATAACTCTATGGTACCCCATTAGATATAATAGACCTTAGTATATTATGTTGGATTAGCTTGTATCTTCTCCAAGGAAATTTAATTCTTGTTAACTTGTTTAACATTAGGAACAATGGGGAAAAAATATCTAACCAATCAAAGTTAATCTTTACAAAATATTTTTAGGATAGAAAAAATTTCTAGTTATATTTTTATCCATGGTGAGATTCCATTTACTATATTGATAATATCATAATATCAAATACACAAAAATGGTAAACTGTTTATCAATAAATATTCCAGCTGAAGGAGCCAAAAATAACTTTTCCAAGTAAAACTACACAGGTTTGGAATTATACAAATCCTTATTTAACCTATCAACCATACAAAGGACCCTAATTATTAGAGGATGGGGAAAATGTAGTAGAGTTATGGTTTATTCTTCAATGAAATAACCATGCCATGAAAAACAACACAACAATCATAATAAGAAATTCACAAATTAGATATCTATATTAATATCCATTAACTGTTTTTGTTGGAATACACATTGATACAAAGTCATATTTGACACCACCACCTAGAGTTGACACTGCTACAAACAGTAGATCAGTAGACATCCTCTTAATCTTTGAATGGTAATTTAAGGTAAATGGCTAAAATCTTGTAGCAATGAATTTTCTTCTCTGTGAAGAGGTATGCGATTGCCTTTTTGAACTTGGTAAATTCCTTTCAAATGGTTACATATTAGTTATGAGTTGGTTAAGACCATGATATCGTTGGCACCAGGTTTTCACTTCTTTTAATCCTTCAACAAGGGCAATATAATACGCTTTTAAATTATTTGTAGTCCTTCCTTAAACATCTCTCTTACTTTGGAGGTGATTATTCAGTTCCTTGTTGCAAAGGAAATATGAAATAGCTGCTTGACCTCGATTAAGATAACAAGTTACTTCAATGCATAATGTCCATTTTTGCACCATCTTGTAATTCTTGGCTATATTTTATGCTTTTCTTTAAACTTGAAAGGGCCTGCTGAAATAACAAACAACAAATTTTCACAAAAGAAAAGCATTTAGAAAGAAACTCTTAACATCTAATAAGATTGGTCACATACATTCTTCTTCATATCATAGTACGAGTAACATTGGTATGAATCGACCATGCAATTAGACTTGAATCAAAGTGCAATAGACCAAAGAAAGTGGAAAATAAATTTGAGGTTAGACTATAAAAATATGCTATGTGATAGTGCTAAATTACTTGCCATGAACAATTTTAGCAATCTCAATATGAATAAATTTAAAATACGATTTAGTGTGTTTCCCATCAAAGCAAAAACATCTCATAAGGTTTATCCACATCAACAATAATGCATAATTCTCCAAGCTTTCAATTGTCAAGACCAAAAATAGTTTAAAAAGAAGAAATTCCTCACACTAGCAATGGGAAAACCACATCTCCACTTAATGGGAACAAGACATAGGCACATAATAAGTGACAATTTATTCTCCAATAGGATATCAAATTCCCCAACTAAGTGGACAAAATTCAATGGGAGCAAGGAATTCAAATAATGTTCTTCGCCCACCAAAAAACAACTAAAAGATTATTACTAACCTAACAATAGTAATACTAATGTCGATATTATAAAACTAAAGTATATATGTTAGAACCCATATTTTTGAAAAAATGTCATTGTTATGCAACCATATCCCATAAATAGCATAAACAAAGTAGAAATAGACAATAATAGAGTAATCCACGCCTTAACAATGAATAACAGAGATAAATATCAATCCTCTTTGAGGGAGGAACCTCCTTACATAATGTACTGAGTACACAAGACAAGATAAGATACTATGATCACTAAAATGAGAATATATCCTTCCTATATATAGGATACAAAGGTGTACAATAACAACTAATAGACCCACTAATAGACCTAAGCCTACATAAATAATATGTAATCCACCACAATATAGGGAGTAATGCACCACACTATATGGGGTAATGTGTCATCATTAAGGGATTAACATGCCCCTCCCCTTCAAAAGGTGTTGTTCTCTAGGCTGAAGTAGTTCTAGATGCTCCTGTATAAAGGACTCATATTCCCATGTTGAGTATTATGTGGGTAAGTTCTTCCATTTAATGAGATACTCTCGAATTGATTGATTTTGAAGCTGTATAGTTCTTATTTCATTGATTTCTTTAGTCTCCAAGATGATTTTTTCTTCCTCATCATTTTTTGGTAATATCGTTTAAACTGGTATCTTGTCACCGATTACTTTCTTTAAACAGGAAACATGGAAAACTAGATGGACTCGTGAAGATGAAGGTAGTTCCAATTTGTAGGCCATACTACCAATCTTTTGTAACACCTTATAGGGACCATAGTATTTATGTGATAAATTACTATCCTTTTTGGTGTTCTTTAGGGACATTTGTTTGTGTGGTTGTAGTCTTAAAAACACCCAATCCCCCACATTAAAGCTTCGTTCACTACGGTGTTGATATGTTTGTTGTTTCATTCAATTTTGTTCTAGATTCAGGTTGTCCTTTAAGAAGAACTTGGTTTTGATGCTTCATGTGGTCTTCCATTGCTTGAACCTTAGAGGGGTCTCTTAGTGAATATGTGATGGATGGTGGATGATAGCCATAAAGTGCCATAAATGGGATCATTTTTATGATTTATGGAAGGAAGTGTTATACCACCATTCTGCCAAGGGTAACCACTTGACCCATTGTGTTTGTTTATCAACTGCAAAACATCGAAGATACCCTTTGAAACATTTTTTTACTGTCTCTATTTGTCCATTAGATTGAGGGTAACAAGATGAGCTATGAGCCATTTGAGTACCCAAAAAGGAAAATAATTCAGTCCAAAAATTTCCAGTGAAAATGGGATCCCTGTCATTACTATAATATTTGGAGTACAATGTAGTTTTTGTATTGCCTCCATAAAATAATTGGTGATTGTGATTGCTTTCAAGGGGTGACATAGTCCACATAATTGTGCATAGTTAGTAAGTCTATCACCAACCACTATGATGAAACAATTTCCTTCATAATTTGGTAAACCTGTGATAAAATCCATCAAGACCTCTGTGCACCTTTGGCTTGCAATGGAGAGTAGTTGTAGGAGATTAGGGGTCTTAATTATTTCCACTTTATTTTGTTTCCAAACCAAACATTCGGTTGCCACAAATTTTTGAACATCAGTTTTAAGACCATCCCAAAAAAAATCTTTCTTTACCCTATGGTAGTTTGTAAGAAATATGAGTGCCCTCCTATGAGTGAGGAGTGGAATTCAAAAAGTACATTTTTCTTGAGCTGGGAACTCTTACCTAGATATAAGCGATACTTGTGTTGGACATTGGGTTCAACGCTCCCAGTGAGTTTCATGACATGGACTAATCACCTCCCTAGATCCTAACTCTGGTGATTGTGGTGGAGATTAACACCTATAGGTTTTGGTCTAATGACAATCGTGGGTCTAACAAATGGTAACAGAGCAATAGGTCAAGGGTTCAAAACTCACCCAACTCGTGTTGGTGGGCATATTGTTGGACATTGGGTTCAGTTCTCCCTGTGAGTTTCATGACATGGACTAATCGCCTCCCGATATCCTAACTCTGGCGATTGTGACAGAGATTAACACTTGCAGGTTTTGGTCTAGTGACAATCATGAGTCCAATAAATTGTATCATAACAATTCATCTTTGCACCTAAATTTATTAGAGGAACTGGGATCTTGCTGCAACTTTTGAATAAATGTCTATATTTTTTAATCATTTTTCCATTCATCCATTGCTTAGACTATCCAATCTAGTTGGATGATCGAATAACATAGAGTAATGCTTCAACATCCTCATCTTTCCTGGAGAGTGCATTGCGACAACATTTTTCTTTCCCTTTTTGTAGATGATTTCAAAGTCATATCCCAACATATTTGTCACCAATTTTTGTTTCTCTTCTAAAGATAACCTTTGTTCCAAGAAGTATTTAAGGCTATCATGATCAGTTTTAACCTTGAAATGTCTCCCCATAAGGTAGGGGTTCCATTGCTTCAAGGCGTGTAGTATTGCGTGCATTTCCTTCTCATAAATGGGATTTTGTAAGTTCTTTCCCTTGATTGGATGACTTGTGAAGGAAATAGGGTGTCCTTTTTGCATTAGTACAACTCCAATTTCATTTCCTCAAGCATCACATTCCACAATAAAGGTTTTTGTGAAGTTTGATGTAACAATGGCTTTGTGACCGTAAAAAGGACTTCAAAAAAACCTTTATTGTGGAACTTTAAAAAGGCTAACATTCCCCCTCTCAATCACAAGTATATGTATTTGTATGAACTAAGCAATAAACACTAATGCCAAAGTTGATATGATGGATCTTTCAGAAGCCTTCCTTTGTGCTTCAATGAAAAATCTACCTCTAAAATCGTCAATCTGAATGATTCATCTGAAATGAACTGAAATTTTGGAGTGAACAGCTTCCATGTCTGAACAATCACTGTCTACTTGACAATTTCATCATTTGCCAAGTTATTTAGCTAGAAGAGGCTGGCGTCTTCTGCTAATTGGTGAAGATCACCATGCTACAATCAATGAAGTGCTCTCTAAAAATGAGCCATCAACATTGTTATGCATTGATTAACATCTCAATGCATCACGAGTCTACCATCCATAGACTGTTGTTTTCATTAGTATGCCATATACAAACTATTTTGAGTTTTCCATCTGCAAACTATAGTTCTTCATCTGCAATTTGGAATTTGCCACCTACAAACTATTGTTTCCTTTTGACATTTGGAGTCTGCCATCTACAGATTATTGTTGTTTTCCATTTTGATATTTTGAGTCTGCCATCTACAAACTATTATTGAGTCCCAATTTGAATTCTGATAACCATCATCAATATTCCCCCCTTTGTCAGCTGAAAGGTGAGAAGATATGGGTTTTCATGTGGTTTACCCTTAACCAGTTCATCATTGTACCATATCTACTCCCCCTTTAAAAAGAAAGAGTGTTTTGTAAATGTACCCCCCCCTTAAGATGCAACAGAGTACCATTTAGATTTCAACTCAAAGTGGGCATGTGAAAATATCACATGTTATCTCATCCCATGAGAGCCATGCTCAAAAGCTACGCCATAAGGGGACCACTGGAGTTATATTCTATCAGGTTCTACAAGATGAGTCTTTACTCAAGATTGAATTCTTTGATAAGACTTATGCAACTTCTTGGTTGTCGATGTACATTCCCAAAGATTGATCCACCCATAGTGAAGTTTTAAACTCGCAGGCTTGTTTCTCTTGGAACATTTTCTTGATGAATGATTCTTCTTGCCACAATGTTGACAAGGATGGAGATCAAAACATTTTGTCTCCAAATGACCAACTCAATGACAATGTTGGCATTCAAGAATTTATTCCATGTGATTTTCATCAGCTTTCTGATTAGCTTCTTCATGGAATTTTTGAGTGGATTCTTCATTTATGAATCCTGCACTCACAAACTGAATTGGTTTGGAGTATTCTGGAATATGAAAAGTCACATCTTTTTCATATCCAAGTCCTTTTCTTTGTCTATTGTATTTAATTTCTTCCCAAGGTCTGATGATGGTCTTGGAAAGATCATTTTGAAGTTGTTGCTTTGACGTCATTTGAGGTTGTTTTTCTACATGTTGTTGAATATTTGAAATGTTTTCTTCATTGAACTCAAAAGAAAATGCATGAACTATAGGTTCATGAATACCTTCATCTTCATCTTCATTTTTCCTCTGAATTCGACTCACTGAATTGATTCTTCACTGAATGTTGATTATAATCATCATCTTCATCATCAAATAGAGGGTTGTGATGAAGAAGGACTTGTTCAGATTGTTTCATTGATTCCTGATTTTTGAGATTGCATATTTCGCCTTTGAGTAGTTGTGATTGTGCTTGAAGAAGTTGAACTTTTGCTTGTGACACTTGCAAACAAGTTACCACTGATTGAAGAGTTGATTTGTTGAGTATGACTGTGTTATTTTTAGTAGTGATTATCAGAGTTTTCAGTAACTCTAACAATTCTAGACTTCGCTCCATTTTAAAAACACTTGAACTTTTCACTCACTTAAACTCTCTCACTTGAACTTGCTTGTTTTCACGCTCGCTTGAATTTATTTCACACTCACTTGATTATTTGTTAATTTTAGGGTCTCCTGCACAACAGATCATGCACCTTCAAGATTTGTCAATCAAGAGGCATTGATGAATCTCCGTGACTAACAACAAGGAAATCTGCCATTGATTCATGCAGATCCCAAGGCACTAAAAAACTCTAATCTCGATCCTAGATGATGTGTTGGAGTCGATGGGACAAGACCATTGGAAGTTGGACCTTAATGAATTCCACATCATCCAATACGATTACAAAATAAATGTTTGTGAATAATCATAGTGAAAAATAGAACCAACATGAAACTTAGAAGTGAAAAGTATATGTGAAGTCGTGATGTAGTAGTGATGGAAAATAAAAAGGTTAAGGTTGACTACATAAGCAGTGGAAAGTGGGACTTCAACATGAATGGAATTTTAGGGTTTTGAAATGAGGATGGTGAATGAATCTACCATATCACGATTGGCTTCTTGAGAGGTTTCTTTTGGTAACAATTGGTATGACACGTGTCTAAAAATGATTCTTAGCATGTAGAAATGAGACTTGACTTCGGAAACATTGGCCTTTGTATGGTTTTCACATCAATCTTTCCGTTTTATGTGCTCAATCCATTGCAAATTGAGAAAAATTCTTCAAGAGTCACTCGTGCATGCATTGACCTTGTTCTTCCAAGGACCTACAAAAACCTAGCCTTTCCTGCAATAAAACATGAGATGATGGAATAAGAGAGGTGATTGGTATCTCTTCACTCAACACTTATGAAAAAAACAACAAACAATTACTTATAAAACAAATCAAAAGAAAAAAAATGAACGAAGAAAAATCCACTTTATACCTGCGGGAGAGCAATGACCATCTAGACTCACCAACAATATTCCAGTCATAATTTCTTCATTCCTCGTACAATTTGAGTGATTCCAAATCCAAATGAAATTAAATTTATAGTTTTATGTCCATTAGAAATAGGTTTTTAAAATTCTATATAGCGATATTCCAAATTGCTGAGAAACAACCTGCATGACAAGGTGTTTTTCAAATTCTGGACTAGACCAACAGTCATGGTTTTAGTCTTAAAGTTTTCATTTGATTATGGAATGATGTGATTCAAATTGGATATGAAAGTAGATTCATTTATGTATCTCCATTATAAATATGTTTTTCATCTAATAAGAATTGATGGGTCAGATAAGCCAATGAACAGTCTAAGAAACAAAGTTTTAGGAATGCTTATTTGTGATAGGCAGTTGGTATTTTGATTATGAAATTTGCATACGATACCAGAATGGAGTGATTCAAATTGAGTTGTAAACTATATTCATATGGAAATATACCAATGAAACAGGTTTGCAAGATATGTCCAATAAGGCATCCAAAAATTAACTGTCCCAGCTTTGTTCCTAAGATGCATGCTTGACACCCCGTTAGTATTTTGACCATAAATTTTTCATTTGATGCCCAATATTAAAAATTAAAATTGTTTTGGAAAATATATTCAAAGGGATACTTGGGATGTAAATAGGTTTTAAAAATAAGTCCATTTGGTCTCCCAAAAATGGATTGTCTCGACTGTGTTTCAGTAAAAATTTCAAGCCAAAATGCCACAAAAATCCAATAAATTAAATTTGCCCCCCCAAAAGTGACCAGAATATGTGTGAATGTTTTTAGTGATGTAAAATTAAATATAAAACATACCCATACCAATAATTTCAAGCATTGAGCACCTAGATTGACTTACATAGTCTGTTGCAGCCGTAGCTACAACTCTTAAAAATGATATAATGTTGAAATAAAGCATGTGTATTTTTATGTATGTGTTATTTGTAAATGAAAAATAAATACATACCATGATTTGCAACACACACATATCTCAAACTCATAAATTTTCACCTACATGACAATCACAGCTGGGTGTTGTATCTCATTGTCGCTACTGGGTGTTGCAGCTCACTGTCATAGCTGACAGTCACAGCTGGGTGTTGGAGCTCATTGTCACAATTGAGTGCTACAGCTCACTGTCATAGCTGACAGTCACAAATGACAAATTCATGCCAAATTTCAAGCTTGAAGGGTTCCATAATTGTTGGCTCATTTTCCTGTGGATCCTTTATTCACCTTCCCTAATTACTGTAATTTTGTTTTCAGGATAGTTTTTTTTTATTTGTAACAAATAGAGACAAATTAAAATTGGAAAATTGAAGACAAAAATGATTTAAGCATTGTGTTCAAATAGTCAATAATTCCAAAGAATTCCTAAAAACATCTCATACCCATTCCTTATCTTTCCACTTTCTGATCTTCCAGATCGCAACAAGGTGTGGGAAGAGAGCATACTTATTCCAAAATAAAAACTAAAATCAAAAGCATGGTTTTATTATGTTGCTCTATCCTACCCTATTCTACTTAGAAATATAAAAATTGTTCAAGTGTATGCATATTTCCAATGGAACCACTTTCGAAGAAGTGACTCAAGTATGCTCATACTCCCAACAGAAAAATATAACTTTATGAATGCTAGGATATGAGAGATCAACTTCCCTTGAAATGATGGTGCCAAGAATTGGTGAAGTATGGAATGATGCCGCAGACTGATGACAGATTGAAACCAAGCTTCAATATAGTCTTTGTCCCCTTGATTTCTCATGGATGTTACACTATGAAGCTCCTCAGTAAACTAATCTTCCTCAATGCATAAGCGATTCGGCTCTAATGATGTGAATGATGCTTTTGGTTCCAATGTATGTTCTTCATCAAATTTGTTGATCTTGTTAACTTGTTGATGATCATAAGAACTTCACTTCCAAGTCTTGGATTTAAAACATGTTTAGGCCTCGTATGGATTTCCTGCAACAACGCACAGGCTTTTTGTAGTGGTGTAGGTGAGGTAGAACATGAGGGAAATGTATGAAAGTTTTGCAATTCAACACTATAAGCATACTGTACTGCTTTATTATGGTTAGGGTGGAGGGTGGATTGGACAGGAAATTGTGTTGGATACTAAGGAGTTTGATGAGAAGATATATGTGACTGATGTAGAGAATTGGTTTGGGAGATTGATATTGAAGGACCAAGTTTTGTTGCAGCATGAGAGAGAGTGGCCATGTGATCATAAGATATGCCATTCCAACCTTGTGGATAAGGTAGGTAAGAGTTAAATTGAGGCTGAAACAAATTCCATAGTGGAAGAGTATTCAATGACTGAGTATGAGAGTAAGGAAATGGAGGGATAGAGTTTGGAACCATACATGTAGGCCATGGTCTCCATGACTGTTGCAATGAGTTGGCTGCAACTCCCAAATCTCTTTGATATGTTGTTTTCATCCAAGGTAAGGAGGGGCAAAAATCTGTGGAATGCTTCAACACATATACCACAACTTTCAAGACTATCCAAAGGGAAATCCCTTGCTTCTCTTATTTCCTCCTGCTTTTCCTTATCCTGCAAAACACCCAATTGTGAATCAGCTTTAGGAATTTCAAATAAATTGCTGATTTCAGCTCCTATAACTCTTGTTCTTGTAGCAGATTGAAAATATTGAAAATAACGATTACTAGAATTCTTACCAGTCTTGAAGTTTTCTCTTGAATACCTTCTACATAACTCACAAATATCATCATATGCTGACTGAAATACATTACATGTTCCCATCAGATTTAATATTTCTAAATATTCAGCATGGATTTCTTTAAGTAGGAGTGTTTTCAAGGTCTCCTTCCCCAACTGTCTGTGTCTTGATCTTTGAAGATTGTATTGAAAGCGTTCTACATAGTCCTCCAAAGTCTCTTTTTCTGCTTGTGTCATTCCAAAGACATCTTCATTGAACCTGCAATAATCTTGATACCTTTTCAAGAATACATGTTTCATGTCTTCCCAAGTTTGTATACAATTCCCACTGAGGTTCATGAACCATCAGAGGGTTGTTCCTTTTAGAGTAAGGGGAAACACATTCAACTTTTGATCATTAGCACAATAACCATATCCTCTACAAAGTACTTCGAATTGAAATAAAAATACATCAGGGTCTTCATTTTCCAAAACGTGAAATTTTGGTAGAACATGTGGGGGAATGTTTTTCGTTGATGCCACTCCTCCTGAATCTTTGATGGATAATTTGAAGGTAACAACTTCTACATCTTTCTTACCTGTCATCTCTTCATTAGATTCTTCATGTGCTATCTTGAGGCTCCTTCTTCAAATGTTCCTGCCAACTTGTTAATATAATGGGTGGTGCTTACAACACCACTAAGGGGAATGATAAGATTTACACTCCAAAAGTTGAAAATGAAATAAAACTAAACACAAAGAAAGAAGAAAAAAAACACAATCAAAGAAAATTCAATAAACTAAAAAGTAATCATGCAACCTTCATGCCCTACTTTAACAATGCATCTACAAAACAATGTTAGATGTACTTTTGCACCATTGATAACTTCTCTGGCAACGACGCCAAAATGTTGGTTGGATTAATTGTCTAATTAATTAAACAGCTGAAACTCCCAAACATAAATTATCAACCCGAGGAAGTCTTTTATTTCAAAGCTATCTTGCAAGATCTATGCAAGCATAATTTCTACCTGACACTGTTGATCTATTGGTATGAAATCAAAACTCTTTGTAGACTAGATCACACCTTCTTGAAAATAAATCAAACCTAAAACCTATTCATAAATCCAAACTGTAAATCTAATCACACTTCAACAAAATAAATTCTTATGAAACAAGATCTAATTGCATACATCTAAAATAAGTGGTATCTTGGCCAACGATCTATCAAATGAATTAATAACGCAACGACTATGACAAATTTAATGAATGAAATCATAAAACTATGATAAATCTAACGAATGAAAGCATGAATGAAGTAATAAGAAAATCTAAACAATAACACACCTACAATCAACACTACTAGCATTTGCCTAGGGAAGAGGGCCCTTCCTCCATTGAGTAGAGCTAGATCTCCATAATGAAAGTCTACAACTCCAGAATTAAGAAACTGCCAGCATGTATTATCAGAGTCAAATCATTACAATAGAGTCTGGATCAAATCCTACAGCATAAAATTGCTTTCTCTCCCCCTCCCCTAAATGATATTGATTACATATTTATACATAAAATTCTCTCAAGAGAATGAGAAACCAAATCCCCAACTTGTGATCTGTTTCAACAAATTTTCTAATTTGGAAAACCGACCGCAATAGTAAATTTGAGAATTACACGTTTAGAGAACCAGCTGTATATCCTAAACCATATCTTTTTGTGGCGATTTCATCACAATTTAGGTAAATGTGGCCTTTTCACACAAAACCCATTCCTCGGATTTTCGAGATTCGTTTCGATCTGCCCACAATTAGAGATGTGAATCAAGGTGTTCTTATTTGGAATGCATTTTTGGTTAAGGATGTAACAACTAGCTGTGAGTGTGCTATACATGACAAATCATTCCACAAACCATCATTAGTAAAATTATTCATAATAGTTTTCAATTCATTAAAAATAAATGAAAATAATCATGATTAACCACTAAAGCATCAACGGAAGTAATATGGTATTTTACGGGAAGTTACAGCTAATGCATGGAAAATGGAATGATAAATGGATAATAATATGAAGAAGATGTTCAAGAGATTCACAAGCAACAGCAGAAAGCATGGCACGACCACAATATCAAAAACAAAAACCTGTCGGTCGGAGACTTTGCATTACTCTATAATAGTCAAGTCAAAGGCAAACCCAAGAAACTCCACACATAATGGATGGGACCTTACCTTGTCGAAGAGATACACCCCAATGGTTCAGTCCGACTAAAAACATTACAGGGCCTAGTATTTCGGAAGCTTGTTAATGGAGCCCGACTCAAACGTTACAACAAAACAAAACAAAAAAATCATATAACGATCTTAACCGTCAATCAAAATCCATAAAAAGCTAAAAATCCCAAAAATAAAGTACTACACCCGACACAACAAAACATGACAGGAACTCACCACTTCGACAACCGACATCATCACCTCTAACCATCTGCATCGACCAGTCGGGTCGACCACGTTCTACACCGACACAAGCCGACGACCTTGAAAGTCCCATCGCGCATTTATGATTTCGAGCGCCGAAAGTAATTCACCATTCCTCCACACTCACGTATTGCAGCTGGAACGTCAAGTCCGCCATTAATACATCCATTCCCACACGCAGTCACACCATCGCCTAAAAATATGGGACCGTCGAAGGTTCATTCACCACACCCTTTACATACAGAGCACTCACACATTCAGTCAACTAAAAACTCAGAAACCTATAATAACCACGACCAAACCGACGTAATGGCCCCCAAGCAGACCAGAGTAGCGACAAAGGCCAAAGAGCTCCAGGCTGAGGATACACCCTTAATCCGCCGACTGAAACATATCAAAAATGCAAAAGTACAGGAGGGACAATGGCAGAAAATCTGGACCGAAATCCAAGAATGGGCCTTCGTCGACAAGAGGATGACCCAAGCAGCAGAAAAAGTCCAGCGGAGCACCATCTTCAACTATCCCAATGCACCACTGATGGCAAGTTTTGGTGGGACAAAAGAAGCTGACGTGAAGTTTATCATTAATCGCTACCACAACGGTCGGTTCTACTTCGATCGACCGGTCGACATTACCAGAGATATCATCTCCGAGCTAACTGGCATGTCGAACCAGGGAAACCCTGTCCCAATCGGCAGTAAGGAAGGATTGGTCGAGGAACTCACAGGATCACCGTCCGGAAAAAATTCTAAAGGACTAATGATCGGATAGATTGCCACTCGGATGCCAAAGATTGTGGCCAAAATCATCGTCGTCACCCTTACCTTAGCAGGTCGAAGTAGCGACCTCAAATTGGAAATGCTGGAGGCCGTCGACACAATTGCCACAGACGGTTGAGTCTACCGATGGGGAGATTATGTCGCCGACATGGTAAAAACCATCTGAGAATGATGCCAAGAGACGGGAGGACTCATCAAGTTCCCCTCCCTAATCCTTTGGATCGTCATGTACCACATCTGTCCGGAGGGAAGTCCAGTCTTCTAGGAGCCGACCAAATTCCACATGAATAGGTTCAAACCCTTCTCTCTAAAAGGAACTCCGCATGAGCTAGCGCAAGGAAAAATATTTCTAGAAAATTGGTTCCAACAGTTGAAGCTTCACACGACCAGATGGTGGGTGCCTCAGAACATCCGACACAATATACCAGTGAAGTCTCACATCCAGTTGGAGATCGACCATACAGCGGTCTGGTACATGCAGGGCGAACACCCCAAGGCCGCCTCCCTCGATTACTACCTGACTGCCGAGCAAATATTCCAAGAGATTACTCGCTAGGAAAATACCAAAATACCAGTGCCCGAGGCAGCCAAACAGGTTGACTTCTCAGTAACGGAGCCACTGACCGACCAGGAGAAAGAAGAAGATTACGAGTTAAATCTGTACATAAATACATTTGTGTCGGAGGACACCCCGGTCGACCCCCCTGGTCGGGTCCAAATCACCATCAAGCCTCCAACCAGAATCGACCCACAGCCGACCGAACAATAGCCGCAAGAACAACCGTCGAAAGAGAAACAGCCGACGGAACCACAAGCACAACAACAAGCAAACCCTCCGGCCCCAGCAAGCATCACCCCAACTCAGGTACCGACGATGGGAGCTAAGCAAGATAACCCTGAATATGCTTTTTCGAAAGGCATTATCAAGAAATTCGCCGCTGAGATAGCTACCACCAGAAGAAAAATCAGAGCACAAAAAGTACAGCAGGGCAAAGGTAAACGCAAGCTTGTCATCGAGTCGTCTAACGATGAGGAAGAGCTAGTAGCTGCAGCCGTCGACATTGTCGAGGATGCCGCTGCAAACAAAGTACCAGTTGAAACTCAGTTTCAATGATTTCTTGAAGCAGGCACCCCTGAAGGTCGACCAAAGAAAGCCAAAATAACGATGACTCTTGAAGACATCATTGACCTTGTGTCAACCCCCCCACCCCCATCCCCGACACCAGTAGTCGAGGATTAAGGATCGGCACAACAGTCGATCAGCCCCCTCGATTTATACCAAAGAGAAATACCAGAGACAGTCAAAGCAAAAGTCGACAAGGACAAGGAGCTCAAAGATTTCTTCGCGACGCTGCCTGAGCTGTTTTAGTCAGCGCAGAAAATTCAAACGACGGTTCCTCTATACGCAAGTAAGAATATCTAAGCACAAACCACGTCAAAATTTCTCCGAAACACCCAAGAAGGCGACATCATTGGAGAAGTTCAGTCTGTCACAGAGCAAATTGACCAAGAAACCCAGAACGACCGACCCACTACACCGTCGGAAGCATATATCTCTTCTGAAAGCCCATGACCCACTTCCACTAAACCCACTACCCCCGACCACTCCCCCACTCCATCCCCCCCCCCGCCATCACCATCCCCTCCACCCCCACCACCCCCTGATTCCCAGCCAGATATTCCCCAACCAACTACATCCTCTCAACCAGAAGCAACCATACCAACTCCCCAGCCAGAAAAACCATCGACTTCAAACCTTCCAACCACCGAAACCCCATCCACTGCTACAGGTACCCAGGATAAAGAGACAGAACGACAAAAGAAGAAGAAAGAGCATCATCCCTCCAGACTTCGGATTGGCTTAAAATATGCAAGCTCGTTGACCGACACAGAAGTCAGCCAACTCCTTAAGACTCTGGCCAAGGAAGAAAAGACACGGACGGCACGAAAAACTAAAGAGCTCTCGAACAAAAATGCAGAATAGGTCAAGTTTCTTGGCAAATGTAGGACTCTATCTCAGTCCGTGATACCAGGCCCTATGGAAGTCGATACAGATCGACCATTGGAAAGAGCATATCAGCTCTTCGAAACCCTGGTATCGACTGTCCAGGCCCGTCTCCAAGAGACTAAGGAAGAGCAGAAGGAAGAGACTGCCCGACTACTACTAGCACAACTCACTACCTTCTCAGAGGCCTACAAAGTGCTGCAAGACCACATGGAGGAATCTGTTGTGACCGAAGAAGTCCTAAGAGACTGGCCCACTCACTATGGGCAAGTCTATCAATAGACCCGACAGACTCGTCAAGGTATTCAGTCTTTGGAGGGCAGGAAGATGATAGAGGCAGCACTCAGGCAGACGATAGAAGAACAAATTGTGCTGGAGACAACCAAGCTGCAAAAGTTGGAACACGAAGCACACCAGTGGGTCCAACAAGCCCTTCCAAACTTGGAGAAAGTTGACATCATCTGCCCGTAGATGAAAATACTTATTGACACAGCTAATGAACAGGACCAGATCCTGGGCCCCAACATGGAGAAGATCGCAGAAGTCCCACTCTCTGAAAAGATGTCGGTCCTGTCACGATTAACTACACTAACAATCGACATCCAGAAATCCTTGCAGAGTTGGACGGATTTTTAGCATCACCTTGCCATCACCGCTCCGGCCATTGTCGAGATCTGCGTCCAGAAAAGGCCAACCATTCATTTGCATAGCCCTCCACAATAGCATTTTGATAGGATACTGACAGAGACATAACTTTTTGTACCTCCCTGTTTCTTCGGGACGAAGAAATGTTTTGTTCGTGGGGGAGATGTAGAAGGAGCAAGTCGACACAAGTCGACTTGAACGAAGACCGACTTAGTCGATCAGCCGACTAAGTCAGTCAGCCGACTAAACTAGATGATTAAGTCGGCTAACTAAAAGTCGTGTCGGTTCACCGAACCGACAGGTAGTTATTTTGTAACTTTTTGTACATTGTATATATTAGGCTGTTGAGCCAAACGAGAACTCGGTTTAGTTCTCTGCCTTGTATGAACTAATTGCATTAATATAATCTGTTTTCCTATATGTTCTTGTCTCCTGTTTCTGATTTATAGATATATATGTTTTAGTATGTATTATTGGTAACCTTATGTGATCTATGAGATTACAACAAGATGGATGAAATGTATTTCAATAGGTGATGAAAATATCGAAAAATACATGACCCAACAGGTACCTCATCACATTCTTTGCAGCTATCAAGTGAACCCATCTAGGTTTAACTAGATATTGACTCAAGGTGTTCACAACAAAGCATATATCTTGCCTTATGTTCATGAGATGCATTAATGACCCAATAATATGTTTGTACTGAGTCATATCCACTAACTTTGATGTCTCATTAGGCAACGAATTCAGGTTGTTGTCCATGGGTGTGGCCATGGATTTACAATCCAACATATCAAATCTTTTCAATATTTCTACAACATACTTTCCATGATTCAGAAAAATTCTTGCAGGGCTCTGCCACACTTCCAGCCATAGGAAATAATGCATCAATCTAAGATATTTCATCTCAAATTCTCCAGCTAAATTCTTCTTGCAATCCGTGATTTGTTTCTCATTTCTAGTCAGAAATAGATCATCCACATACAACAATAGTATGGTAGGTTCATCATCCATAACCTTGAGGTAAAGGTAAGGATCCACTTTACTTTTGGTAAATCCCAGGTTTTTCAAGAAGCTATCTATTCTTGCGTACCAAGCTCTAGGATCTTGCTTCAGTCCATACAGAGCCTTCTTCAACTTACATATATAAGTCGCTCTGTATTAGACTTCAAATCCTTGTGGTTGTTTGATGTAAACCTATTCCTTAATGATACCATTCAGGAAGGTTGTCTTTACATCCATCTGGTGTAGATCCCACTTCATCATGGAAGCAAGCGCCATGATGGTTCTGACAGAAGTGTACTTTACTAATGGAGAAAATGTCTCTTCATAGTCAATTCCCTTTCTTTGAGAGAATCCTTTAGCCACAAATCTTGCCTTGTATTTTCCAATACTTCCATAAACAACATGTTTTATCTTGTAGATCCACTTGGAAGATATCACACTCTTGCTTTCTAGTTTGGGTACTATATCCCAAACGTCATTATCTATTAATGACCAGTGATATTCCATCATTGCTTCTACCATGAGTTCATCCTGTCAGGTTATCAACATATCCTAGTATTACGCAATCAATATTGAAGGTTGGAACCCACTTTACTCTTAGTAAATCCTTAGTCCATCAGGGCATTGTCCATCCTGTCGTACCATGTTGAACTCGAAGATCTTCTGCAATCACTCCCCCTGTAGTGGAGCATCATTCTCCCTCTGCATTATGTACTAGAGTGACAAGTGGAATCCTTTGCTACTAATCTTCTATGCATCCATCTCAGGTTACTAGATACCAAGGTCCCTTTATCTTTAACTTTGTTGAAAATTTCCTCTTGCACCCATCTGTGAGCTTGTTATCTTCTATAGGTTTCCAGGCTTCAACCTTGTAGAAAAGGTTAATATATTCGTCACTCTAGGTGCTCTCGAAGCTCCTTATTTAACTGGATGTGTTTATCTATGGGTTCCTTTTGAGCTCGTACAAAGCCTATTCTGCACAGGTGGTTCTTTGCTTGATATATACTTCTACTTTACTTGAGAAGTGTGTCTGGTCAATAGAGTATGTCATGCCATAGTCTATTATTTCTGATATAAACCATGAACCCTGCTTTGTATACTTCTTCTTGTATATCCATATGGAATACACTACCGACTTCCCTTCAGGTCTCGGAACCATATCCTAGACATCATTCCCCATGATCAACTGTTACTCTTTGATCGTAGTTTCTTCCATAGCTAGAAGGATCTACATCAATGATGTCACTCAATTGTGCTACATAACTATAATGTATCTGAGGCCTCTTACTTTAGTTTGGAATTCCTGCCATACTTTTATCCATCTTGAATTATCTCTTGTTCCCAATATGGTCTTCATATCTTGAGGTGGATCTACCACTCTCTTGTATGCTTCTGAAGCTCTTTCTTCCATCATGGTGTCTCTGACCCTAGGAGCTTCAGGTTCATCTTCATGTATGTTTATTGGAGTGAATCTTGAATTTTCATCACTTGTTCTTGGGAACAAATCTCATACTTTTCTTATAGGATATTGTATGTGATCTTTCCTACAAGTCAAATGAACCAGTTGCATGGTTAGAAACATTTCATAGGACATATGCATAATGACAAATTCTTATGCATAACGATAGAATCATGCAACTATTTTAGCCAATACAACATTTATCCATATATCATGGAAACTTTCCAGATGCCTTCCATCTCTACCATAACACCATTGATATTGTGCACTAATATAATATGTTAGCAAAGAGGTTTTATTCTAGATAAGTAGTAATGGAGTGTTGTATAGCACCATGGGCTATTTACCCATAACATGCATATTAGTAGTATATCATTAATGCAAAAATTATATCATGCATAATACACAACATATATAGGAAAGACAAATAAAATACTTATATTTATTTGTTTGGTAGATTCTTTCTAGTACTTTTTCTTCATCTCCTTCTGGATATGCAGCTTCTCCTTTGACCAATGAGATTGATTCAATCTAATGCTTTCCTGAAACCTTTTATGGAATGCTACTTCTAGTGGACCTAGGGTTTGACAGAGAAACCCTAATTTTTCAACTTAGGTGTCTTTCAGATATGATTGGATAGAAATATGCACCTCCTCAAGGAGAGCTGAGCAACATACTCATTTTCCCAAAACTGTGATCAAAACCACAAAATATCTGATCCCTTGTTTTCTTCAATTTCTTCTACATAATTTCCTGATCTTGTTTCTATTGTATCTCTGAAATTACATATCCTCTATGTCTAAAAATTCGCACTATGGTAGCATGGTCTGTCTTCTTTCCAACCCCACATGCTAGAGAAGAATTGATTTCATTGATTGGGACTTATGCTAATTTTCCCAAGGTGACTCATTTAAGGATCGGCATAGCTAACTTGTATGGACTTCCACGTGTCACCATTTCACCTTTGGGGTATGAAACGTTTACCACATAAACTAAAGTTTGTTCCCTATCTGTAACATCTTGATAAATTTCATGTAGACCTTCCTAGCAAGAGATATAGCAATTCTCCCTAGGTCACATGTTTAAGTATGAATCCTAAGAGAGGCTAGAACCATGATTTGGAGGAATCATATCTCCTAGATTATAGCGAATATGAGGTTGAAACATTTACACAGGGTACAAAGAGACCTTATCTTCGTCCTGTAAAATTTTCGTCTCGTGATCCTTCTCCAATATCAAGATATAGAGAAAGTATTAACATGAATAGTTTTAGTCTTCTAGGGTTTTCAAGCATGAAACCCTAATCTTCAATAATTGTAGTTGTAGCAATGTTTCGGTTGCAAAAAGACTTCTTTCAGGGTAGCTAGGATACCATGTTAATATTTTAATTATTATACAAGATCTGATAACATTTAGCATTATAACACCATAACCATATGCAAAAGGATCACTGAAAGATAGAAAAGTACATCCGCACAAAAGAACACAAAGATTTATCCTAGGAAACCTCATGGGGAAGAAAACCCAGCAAAACTTCCTCTGTATAAGATGTATCAAAAGTACAAGACAAGACCCCAAACATGTGCGCCTTCCTTCAGTAGATATATATATATATATATATATATATATATATCATATGTGCTATACACAAGTGAGCGTGTGTTCAAATGAAGAACACAGCTCCTCTATTTATACTCTTTTTGTCACTTGACTTTTAACCTAACAAGTCGGCCCCATTTAACTAACTGGGTCAACTTCACTCAGGAAGACTCACTACAATATTATATTATATTCATTAGGATACTATTGACCTGACTTACAATGGAGTCTTTACCTCATGACTCTACGATAACCAATTACAATAGTAACACCTTTGCGGAAGAATAATAACATCTCCCTTGGGTTACATCAGTAAAATACATTTATAATGTCCTTTTAAGTTACAATATTCAACAAAATGATAATATCTCCTTCCTATATATAGGAGATAAAGGTGTACAATAACAACTAATATACCCACTAATATACCAAAGCCGACATAAATAATATACAATGCACCACAATATAGGGAGTAATGCGCCACACTATATGGGGTAATGTGCCATCATTAAGGTCTTAACAACCATATTCTTTTTGGATGCTATATTCATATCCAAATTAGTATCTATATTGTGATAACTTATCCCTTGTACCTAATCAATATATATAAACCCTATGTACTTGCAACAAGCTAATATGATGCCCAACGAAGACTTATTGGATGCGATGTGGTGATATGATTACTAATATATAGTGCATTAAAACTTATTGCATGTGATATGATGACATGATGAACAATAGTTAATATGTAATTTAAGGCATATTTAGGTTATTAAAGCCTCTCTTTCCAAACATAGTGAACCTTTAGAAGGAAAGGATTGTAACATAGAATGATATGCATTTTCTTGTAACTTGTGCATGGTTAGATTTTTCTCATATTAAATGTTAATTCCATTGTTCTTTTTATTGTTGTCATGGGAAAACTAATATTTGGTAGTAATTTTTATCTCTCAGGATGAATGGACAAAATAAATGCAACTTTCGTTAGTTGAAGGAGAACACATTGAAATGGCAATGATGAGTTGAGGAATTAATTGGGAAACCCATTGAAGGAGAAAGAAGATAAGGCTCAATGATGAAGATGATGATGTTGATCCAATAAAAAAAATAAAAAGTTAAAGATAGAGTATTATAGATTGGACACATATCATGGAAGACCTTCTGGGTGTTAGATGTTTGATACAGATCATGCTCTGTACAAGAACACCAATGAATTGCTTTGGTTAGCAAGTGTAGATTGTATTAAAGTTACAGCATCACATGCCATTCTCCAAGCCAATCTTGTGTGTCTGTATTGGGCCTCATATGTTGAGGTAGGGAGCTTGAGTTAGATTTCGGAACTTGGAGTAAATTCTTGGGTTGGACTCAAGAATGGCTAAGCCTTAATTGTAAAAGTTTATTCCTCATGTGTTGAGGTGAATACTTTGGTATGTTGGACAAGGCTAAGGACTTGTGTGTCAAGTCGGATCCTCATGTGTTGAGGTGGACCTCATATGTAGAGGTGATTCTTTGCATGTTTAAGCATTAATTATGTGTGGTGTATTACTAACCATGGTCATTCGAGATGGATAAATATATTAAGTCTCCTCTAGAGACTGTCCATCTCTAGAGTGAATTGCTTTAGCATATGACCACTTGGAATGAGAGTAATATAATATGATCAAAACATTAGACAAATCTTCTTAGTATAATCTGATATGATAGATAAATTAAAGTTAGCACATATGGACCATGCATATAAGATAAGAGATAAAGATAAAATCTATAGAGAACAAAGAGAATTCGAAATTGTTCATGAGAATATTTCAGTTGATTAAAGTGAACTTGATTGGTTAATCTTTAGTTTAATTAAAAATGTGTGTCTCAATTAATTAAAGGAGAACTCACAATGGTCACTTCAGTAAATCAATCAACATGATTTCAGCTAAGAATAGTTAACTAACTTTGTTAATAAAAAGCAACTAGTTAACTAAATTTTATTGCATGATGACATTTTAGTTAAACTAAAAGACGACACTTAAGATGAAACTTAAGTTATGACACTTGAGTTAGCATCCTAACTAAGGGATCCGACATCCAGTTAGAAGGCGAGTTCATCCTAAATTCAGTAGAGCACAATTTAATGTAAAATATGAAAGATATTACGCATTGCGTATGCAGGATTGAAGAAAACCGAAGAGTAGAGCTATTCTCCTAAGAAGACATTCACTATATTTTGCATGAGAGATTATAAATTCCCCATGTAATGTTCACTACATCATGCATGGGAGTATTTTTGGAAGGTTATTTATGTGTTAGACACATTGCAAAATTCACCTGGTTGATCTCTCTTCTCTATTGCTCAGTATTTACACATGGAGTGTGTATTCTCTTTTATCTTGCATCTGGGGAGTTGAAAGCAATCTACTATTGTAAAAGACATTCTTTGCTATCTAGCATAATTATACTGAGAAGGTTTCCTGGGGATTTTCATCCTCATTGTTTTGAGGGTTTTCCTTAGGGTAGATCCTGTGTTATGGTTAAATGTTTACGTGTATGAATGGTTCATTGATTACATGCATTCGTATTTATGCACTTAAAAAATTAAAGATAAACTCTCAACCAAAATTCAACATATTGTAATCACAAACAACGAAATATTAAGCATTCCATTTTATGACATAAACAAAACACTTATTTAATTTTATGTTCATTCAATTTCATTATAGCCGTTATCTCCATATTTGTTCATGCATACAACTCTATGTTTTAACATACTTGAAAAAGCATAAATTGCAAATATACATTTCAAGGATACCATCTAATTAATATAAAAATATGAAGTTTTAATGCAACTACCCACGGTTAGAAGGTCTATATCACAAGAAATTTACAAATTTCAATGAACGAAGGTCTTCAGTGAATCATTAAAATCTTAAAATCTTTATAAATATGGTAAGTTTGAATGTATCAATAATTATAAATAAAAACAATGCACAAAAGTGTATTTAATGTTCACATGAATGTATTCAATGTAGGACATGTATGTTGAAGAAAATTTAAAATTGTATAAGCTCACTCCTAACTGGAGTGAATAATTAAGTTTTTAAAAAATGCAACAATAATTATAAGCCAACAATGTAGTGATATTCAATACATGATATTTAATACAGTAAATCAAGTGAATGTTTGGAATATTTATGTGTTTGAATTTTATCAGTAGTATCCATCACTTAAACACCAATAAATCCAATTGCAGTAGTATATGTTATGCATTAATAAGTGTAAATAAAAAATTCATATATGGTGGAACATAATTCAAAATTACAAATATTAATAAAATCATACATATTAAAACTGGTTTGTCTAAAGTTCACTTTCTCTTCTCTATTTTTATTATTTATCTGCATGTTTTGAAGTGTGGACTATCTTCATTATTCTTAATGTAATAGTCTATGACAAGGAGATGTAGAGGCCCACTTCCATTAATAGTAGAGGGAACAATTTTTTTATACATTTCAAGTACTAGGTGTTTGTATCAAATATGTCTTTCTTACATCATAGCCCATGATTTTTTCCATTCCCAGCCTTTCTGGTTTTACATGTTTTAAAGCCAGAACTATGGTTGTTTTTCTAAAAAAATATATATTAAAATGTAAATGAAAACTAAAAATGAGAAGCATCTTGGTTTTATGTTTGCTATGTATTCTATTTACTTTACATTTTTCCTTGGCTTGGCCTTATTTCTTATTATTCATTTTTTTTCTTATCCTCACCTTATTTTCTTATCCTTGGAAAATATTGCCCAACCTTTCCAAGGAATAAGGCCTTGCTTCATTAGTGACTGAAAGCATATAAACAAGGCAAAATAAAGTAAGCATAGGCCCTCTTGTGTGGGATACAAACTATGTTACCAGAAACATGACGGGACTATGCATTTCTTTAGGAAAGCGAAGTAGAAACGGAAACCAGACAAAAACCGCGGTTTCTTACGACCGTTTCCATTTCTGGAATGGAAAAACCATTTCTTACGAAACGATCCGTTTCGGACAACGATTTCAGCAGAAAATTTTTACGGTTTTTCTTAGAACGTGGTCCGTTGCTAACCGTTTCTTGGGTGACTTGGTGGGTAAGTAGGATGAATTAAATGAAGTAAATGTTGAATTGATGACGATGGAGTGTTCGGGAAGGAAGCCGCTCTCTGCCGCCCACCGTCGGTCGAAGTCTACCCAGCATTGAAGTTTGTATACACTATATCTCTGTATATTATTTTTTTCCTTTCTCAGTTTAGTTTCAGACTTTAGGCTTAAATTGTTCATTGGATGGACGTTATAGCACCGTGGGAGAGAAATCGTTGCTGTGAAAATAGGGAGGACGTGGAGCCGCTGATACTTGTGATACTTGGAGAATCCACTGCGCAAAGGAGGAGAGGCTCTGCTATTGTTCTCCGTGTGCATAGGAGTTGTTTGTTGTTGTAAAACGAAGAGTCGACTGCAGCTTTGTGGAGATCGATGTGTAGAGGAAAACCTGTTTTGAGTCACCAGTAAGGGTGTTGTACCTATCAACAACATTTGTGAACAGTATTTAATCTCTGACTTATTGGATTTAATATTTATTCTCCTCAGCTTTGGAATATAGGTAGTAGAAGACTGGAGCTCTTCTTGACAGCAAGGATGTCTCCAGGTTGGAGAGAGAGGGCTTTTCTCATACTTAGCCCACCCACGGTGGTAAGTTACATTCCCTTCCAGGAGCTCTTGGATAGAGTGATAGTTTTTTAATGTTTTCAAACCTTAAACCTGGGCTAAATTTTTTGTACAAGTTTAAATAAATATTTACTGAATGAGCGGGATCCAAGGAGCTCTTGATAGAGTGATAGTTTTTTAATGTTTTCAAACC